>OMLF01015453.1:19505-34276 GCA_900302615.1 Holocentrus rufus
TAAAGCCCTGGGAAAAAAAAAAAAAAAAAAATGATGTCACAAGCCGACAGTATCCCTGCTATTTACATACCTTAGCCTCCCCGAAGACAATGTAGGTATCTGATGCAGGGCTCTTGTAGACGTCTGGTTTGGTAATGACAAATAGGATGTTCTTGGACTTGCGAATGGTGACCCTGGTGACTCCTGTTACCTGCCTGAGACCAAGCTTTGACATTGCCTGCAGAAAATGAAAATAAAACAGTTGTTTCATTGTTCAGATGGAGCTAATTCTGACAAATTCATATTAAAAATACAACATAGCCACATAAGACATTACCTTTCGTGCCTTCTTTTCACTGCGGCTCTGTTTGGCTTTGCTGACAGGCTCCTCGTCTATTTCAGCAGCAGCTGCAAGCTGTATAAGATAAGAATATTCATACACATTTTATACAGGCCAAAACCTCCCAGAATTTATTCATATTGGAATAAAACATGCGAACAGTTACTACAAAGACTAAGTCATATATGCAGTCTCTCTTCTCAGGACAGAAATGTTGGCTTCAGTAGACTCAGAAGAACGAAAGTCACTGTGTCAATCATCACTGAAGAGTCAAAGGCCAACAACACCTGCTCAAAAGGTTTTTAACATGAGCACCAGATGCTGAAGTGACCTTCGTCTATTGAGGTTCAAAATCTGGACAGGTGAACCCAATAGTACAGACTGAACAAACCAGACCAATTAAAACTTCTTCCACTCTGAAAATGGTAACCTGGATTGAACTTTTACCTGAGCCTGTTGTGTCTGTGTCTGTGCAGAGTCCTGTTCCTCCAGTTCAGGGACTGACTCGTCACTGTCTGACTCTGTGCCAGATCCTACAGAAAACACCCATAGAAACACAAGTTAGTCACAACATTATCACCTGTTATGTATGTACTTGCAATCTTATCAAATAACCTGTATCAAACCTGGGGAATGAAAATAGATTAATGAAAAAAATGTGTGTTGTATCTGAAATGCAAACATGTTTAACTGTTTTCTAAAATCTGAAGATCCAAAATGAAACATGAATGTAGGTTAAGATTCTGCCAATTGCCTTTACTTGCTGGTTCAGGAAGTCCTTACTGATATACTAAGTAGAATTGTGCACCATGACCAGGACCATGCGACGACACCCTCCTATGCAGCCCCGTTGCTAATTTACTCAATTGTGAAACTACAAATTATATACCAGCAACTACAAAAAAACAAAAACAAAACAGTAATGAGAACAAAAGAATACAACATATGACCATACCAGTCACAATGGAACAAAATTTGAGGGGACATGACAAGAGTTTGATTTCTGTGGCAAATCATTTTCACAGGGTGTGAGCACTGACTTCAAAATTAGGTAACATCTTTGAAACAGGCCAGTGTGAAGTTGCATTTCACGCAATACTACTGCAAACTCCTTAACCTTGCCTTGCCTTGTGAAGAGAATGGCATATCTAACCATCTGCAAAGTTACCACAATGTACTGACGACTGGGGAAAAACAGTTGGGACAAACAGGAGAGAAAGGAGAAAATACCCTTATCGTTCTTGATCACAGGTTCCACCTTGGATGGGGCTTTAGCCGGTTTGGGTGCTGATACAGGTTCGGATGGGGTTGGATCAATTACCTCAACCTCGGGTTTAACGGGGGCAGGTTTTGCAACTGCCTCAGCAAATGTGAGTTTACGGGGAGTTGAGGCAGCAACAGCAGGCTCAACAGGAGTGGGCTTATGGGGAGCAGATGAAGGCTCAGGTGCTACCTTGTTAACAGGAGCAGCAGGTTTAGCAGCCTCGACAGGCACAACCTTCACCTCAGCAGCCGGTTTGGCCTCAGCAGCCGGTTTGGCCTCAGCAGCCGGTTTGGCCTCAGCGGCTTGCTTAGTAGCCTTTACAGGGGCTGACTTGGCCTCAGCAGCCGGTTTGGCCTCAGTGGCTTGCTTAGTAGCCTTTACAGGGGCTGACTTGGCCTCAGGGGCTGACTTGGCCTCAGGGGCTGACTTGGCCTCAGGAGCCGGTTTGGCCTCAGTGGCTTGCTGAGTAGCCTTTACAGGGGCTGACTTGGCCTCAGCAGCTGGTTTGGCCTCAGCAGCTTGCTTAGTTGCCTTTGCAGGGGCTGATTTGGCTTCAGCAGCCGGTTTGGCCTGAGTGGCTTCCTTAGGGGCCTTTACAGGGGCTGACTTGGCCTCAGCAGCCTCAACAGAAACAAGTTTAGGTTCTGCAGCCGTCTTGACCGCTGGATCTGCCACTGCAGGAGCAGATTTGAGCTCAGCAGCTTGTTTGGGAGCTTTGACAGGGACAGGTTTGGCCTGAGTGGCTGGCTTAGCAGCCTCAACGGGAGCAGGATTGGCCTGAGCAGCTGGTTTTGCAGCTTCAACGGGAGCAGGTTTGGCCTGAGCAGCTGGTTTTGCAGCCTCAACGGGAGCAGGTTTGGCCTGAGCAGCTGGTTTAGCAGCCTCAACGGGAGCAGGTTTGGCCTGAGCAGCTGGTTTAGCAGCCTCAACGGGAGCAGGTTTGGCCTGAGCAGCTGGTTTAGCAGTCTCAGGAGGTTTGGCAACCTCAACAGGTGCTGACTTAGGCTTAGTTACAGGCTTTTTACCCCCTGCTGATGCAGGCTTTGCATTCTCTACAGGTGCAGCCTTTACAGCCTCAACAGGTGCAGGCTTATGTTCAGAAGCTGGTTTAGGAGCAGCATGTACAGGCTTGGCAATATTCTCAGCTTTTGCAGCAGACTTAGTTTCAGTAGGAGCAGGTTTAGAAGGAGCTGGGGCCGGTTTTTCACCCTCTTTCTTAACAGGAGGTGTGAAAACTGGCATCCTAACTGGTTTCTCGGGTGGGATCAGTGGAGGAAGATCATCGTCATCTACAACTGCAATAACAGGAGCAGCTTTTGGTGAAGCTGCCTTCATGTCAACTGATGTGGGAGGGCTGGAAGCAAGAGTATCTGAAAATGACACTGGGGCTGGGGCAGCAGGCTTTGAGGTAACTTTAAAAGCAGCAGGTGCTGCAACAGGCTTTGTAGCGGTGGGTGAGGATTCTTTTGACTTAACTGGGGCAGATTTAGCCTCAGCTACAGGTTGGTCTGGCTTGAACCCAACAGTTTTGTCTGCTGAGGTGGCCTTGCAATCTGCATTTGTAGGAGCAGGCATAAATGCCTCTCCTTTCTTAGCTTTTCCTTGTTTGCCAGCCTTGACAACTTTTGGGGTGGAGCGATTGCCCTGGTTGGCAGAGGAGCCTCCTGGTGAGGAGGCTAGAGGGGATGGTAGAGGGGAGAGTGGGGTAGAGGAAGGAGTAGATTTAGGGGAGGTAGGAGAGGAGGAAGAGGCAGACATTGAAGAGCGTTTTCTTCTGCCAGGGACAGCCTTTGGGGCGGAAGAACCCGGCCCAGTCTTGGCATCTTTGCCTTTGGGCTTTGCAGGGCCAGAGGCAGCCTTTGGTTGCTGGGAAGAAGCTGGGGCAGGAGGTGTAGCTAAATAAAAAAAACAATATTCTTTATTTTTTGTTTTTTGTTGGGTGACTGAAAGCCGTACTCATGCAGGTTAAAAAGATCACAAACCAAGGCAGTTATCCTTCACACGGTTAGGAGAACGCAGCCGCCGAATTTTGGAACTTCACGCAAAACCATTCATAATGCACACTACATACTACTTTCCTTCACGCAGAGAAACACATTTAAGAATGCTCTTAGGAGGAAAAAAAAAAAACACCACTTACAACACGTACTACCAGAATATTTTGCAGTATGGTACGTCACAGGGCCATGCTACACTTACTTAAATTGGAGGTGCATACCATTGCATTTTACCCCCCAGTCATCTATGCCAGTACAAATATTAGGCATGTTGATATAAACTACTGTTCTGTAATGCAGCCTTTGATGGTCTCATTTGCATGAGGTGTTGTTGCTCTACCTAAATGAAATTAGCCAGAAGAGCACCACAAAAACAGAACTGGGCTATTTTGTTAAGACATGCAAGAATGCTGCCTGGTTAGGTGGTTTTGCTACACTGGACTGGCCTGCTTCAAGGCAGTATGAATTTTAGAGGCTGATGTCTGGCCACTTAGCCATTAAACAAATGAATCTTTTCAATAAATGCCAAGAAAGAAAAACAATTTTATCTAAAGGGGTGTTTAATTATTTTAAATGGACAGCAGTCTTACTAATATGTATTAGTATGGATAATGCAAAATTTCCAAAGTTCACCTAAGTCAGCAAAGTCCTGCCTAAAATAGTCTGTTTATAGAATCCTTTTTTGAAATGCTTGCCACTGATTTTGATCTGTTGTGAGGGTGGCATGATCAGTTGTATAGAAACAGACTTATCTGTATGAATGGGGCCACTGAATTGGAATAGCTGCTGCTAAGACAGGAAGGCTGGCATGAATATGGAAATCTCCACAATGAAAGAGCCACAGTGAATAAAACTTTTTGTAGACTATTAACGTGCTACTGATGCAGAGCAAAACAAAACAGAACTTTATGTAAACAAGTGGGGCATCACACTCAAATTCCCACTCAAGTGTACTCATTGAACACCACCATGTCATTCATGTGATCTTCCTGCCTGCAATGATGTTTTCCACTTCGGGTTAAGTGGTAAACAGACTGTACATGCCTGGTCTGAGGATATGCTTGTCAAAAAAATAGGCTAACACATAGCAAGCTTTGGTTCAAGCTCTAAATTCATGTCTATTCTTGTGGGGGGGAAATTGTTATGAAGAAATAATGTGCATTTAAAAGTAAAAAGTTCTGGAGAAAGAGAAATGTGGGGAAAGCTCCAACTTTTTACACAAGGTAACCCACCTGACACATGCCGGGTGGAAAGGGATGGACCTGCACAATTAGAGGTCACCTTTGACTGGATGGCCTTCGAGAGCACAATAGTAGGTTCTTTCTCAAGATTTTCGTTTTGAGTGGCCACATCAACGTTCACCTCTCCAGGCATGGTTTCAGCGTTTTGAGGAGCTGCGTCCAGGCCGGTATTCTTCAGGCCTTCTACTCCATGCTCTGGTACACCGGTTTCCTTCTCATCTACACTGTCTGCACTGAGCTCTGCAGAAGTAGGCATTGGTTTTGGATTATTGAGAACCTCTTCTGCCACTACTCCTGGTTCTTCCTCAGACTTTGCCACAGTTTCAACAGCAATCTTGTCAAGCACTTGGCTGGCAGGTTCATCAGCAGCAGTGACCATCTCCTGACTCTCAACTACCTCTTCAGTGACAGCTTCACATTCATGAGTGTGTGTTTCTTCTGAGGCAGAAACAGGAGCCTCAGTAGGGGGCACAGATTCTTCAGTCACTGCGGAGTCGACAGTGGTCACTTGCAGCGAGGCAGGTGTTTTCTCCACACTAGAATCTTCAATTTGCTTGGTGATTTGAGTTGCAGCTACACCATTTAGTTCATCAACAGCAGCCTCAGTACTAGCTTGCTCAGGTGGTGGTTGAGAGTCTCCTTCTTTGGGAGCAAAAGAGGTTTCTGGAGGCACAGGGTTCTCCAGAGGGGATGCCTTGTTCACTATAGGAACAGCCGTCTCAGAAGGAGCAGGCGAATTCAACACCCTTGCAGCTGATGGACGAAGAGCAAGGGGAGCAATGGGGGGGAAGGCAGTCACAGCAGTTGTGTGAGGAGGCATTTGATTTGCGAACCACAATTATTAAGTAAAGAACTTAACGGATATACACGTAAAAGTGAATGTGGGGGTTGTGCTCAACACGCTGACAGAACTAATGTGTTTGTGGGGGAGACCATGGATGCAAAATCAGCTCTCTACCACGGCAAAAGGGTGTTGTGCGCACTCAAAAGAATACGTGCCCGTGTCCCAAATACCATGCGGTGTCCAAACATGAGATAACACTGGAAGAACCCCTTTAACCCCAAAATATACAACAGCCTAAGCAAGAAAATAACCATTTCAACACATGTTCAGACCAGGATGAAGAGCAACTAAAGCTCAAAAGATACAGTTCCACATACACTGCACTACTATGTAACTTGGGGAAGCCTGACATGTTTTGAAGAAAAAATGTTTAATCCTGGACTACCCGTCCCTTATGTAGCCGAATTTTCCTCATACAAGCTGAAACTCATGGCATTACAGACCTCAGCTAACACAACCTCTGCATGAATCCCCATTCAATATTTTGTTGGAGCAACCAGTGATTTTGGTAAATGAGCAATTCAGCCCTCTTCTGTTTTGCCTGTCATACTTCTGACATTGTGGCATTGTGAAGGTAAGTTCTTTAGGATGTAATTTTTTTTGTTTTGCTTCATACCTCCTGCATCATTGTTCCTTGATGCCAACATGTCAGTGACTGAGGAAATGACTTATGAATGAGAAAATTATATTACCTATTCTCAGCAAAAAGGTTTTAAAGAAAAGTTGAGGCTCAACATAACAAAATCAATGAATTGTGTTTAATGGCCAAAAAGCAACGTGCAGACACCATTTGTGTTCATACAAGGAGTGTGTTCAGGACATAAGGCTGAAGTCAGATACTTGAAGGCTAGTCTACTATATACACAATTATAAAACACACCAAACACTGTGCCATCTCTGAGGTTAATTCCACTCGGTGCAAAATTGACTTTCAAGGCATGTTCTGTGCACACGGAAACTACATCAATTTTCATGCATGTGCTAAAACCAGTTATCAGTGCAAGACACCACGTGTCATTGTGAGTGTAAATAAGGGGTCCTGGATTACCCATTTCATATAAAGCAATATGCACCACAGAATAATGGTTAAACCTGCCGAAACTCTTTCATTTGAATGATGTAAAAACATTTTAGCAAATCCAAACGAGAAGCCATTTCAGTTGTTTTAGTTTGCCTCAGTGTTCTGCTTGTGGTAATCATATTTGGGAAATTTCATACCTCACACCAACCCTCTAAATAGTTAAATTCTTTCATCATACAGTACCTACAATCTCTAACTGGGACTTCAAACAAACAAAAAAAGTTTTCATTGTAACTGAAATGTAGCTGCTCTCCCGATAAATACTTGAAATTTTTGCTGCCAACATGTCAATGACTAAAGTTGATGTAAGTGCTGTTGGATGTACAGAGAGGGCCTTACACTCATGTCTCCAACAAATACACTTAAAATTACACTTGTAGCAGCTTGCCCTAAAATTGCTGCAACTGTAGCTAAGAATAACTGTTTAAACAGCAGGTTGTCCGAAGAAAAAGTTGCATTCAAGTGTCCCAACAGATGTCTGTCTAAAAAGCTATCACCTGTTGAGTCAACTCAGTGTCCGGCTTGCTGACAGTGAATCCCCCCCAACAAAAACAAGCTAGTATTAATACTCTACCAAGCGTAAAGTTGTGGATGGGTGCACATTTACATGACTGGTTATAAACACAGTGACTAAGTTAGATGATCAGCTGTATCTGAGTTCCAGGACCCCGTTTATACTGTTTTATTAATATTAAGAATGCAAGTTATGTCAAAGCTTATACGAACCAGTTTCTACTTGAGGCTGCTGCATCTCCTGCTCGGTGACTGGGACCGTTTCTGTGGCTTCGCCAGGCATGGTTGCTGATAAGAAAATGAAGGAGGAGCAATTTATAGCTCAAGACAACACTCTCGTATGACACAAAGCCACACTTTCTAAGTAGTCGGCTTCCTATTACAGCTAATAACGCAAGTCTGTTGCTTCGGTACACAGTAGTTCGGTAACGTGAGCACGGTATTAGAAAATTCTCGCACTTTTAAATTAGTTGTCATAACCAGCTGAGCAAGCCTAACCACTGACAGGACCCATGCTTTAGCTGGTGAGCTCAGTCTGTAGCTAACACTGGAAACTATACCGAAGCTAGCTAACTTAACTTGTTCTGTCAGTCTGAGCATGATAGCTAAATTAGCTACATAACACACCGAAAGAAGTCTCTACGTCTGTGGCTATTTCCCGCAGTTTGAACTCAGTGTTTGAAAGAATGAGGTGGTTGTCATGTCAGTCAACTTAACACCACTGTCATACATTTAACTGCGGCCTCGGCAAGCAGATCGGTTCGCCTGTAACGGAGGCTGCCTAGCTAGCTGACTGGTAGTCATGTTCCCCCATTTTGAGCCTGTAATCTGCGAAACAACGGCACATATTTTACAAACTAAATGACGAAAGAGACACATACTCATATCGCGGTGAACGCCGTATTCTACTTAAACACAAGAAACATTAACTTCATAACAGAATATGTAAAAAACAGCGAGATGATGTTAGATTGTCGACAGAGACACTTACCGACTCAGGATGCTATATCCAAGATGGCTGTGAGAGAGAATTTGTGACCCCTGCCTCGCAGTGATATCCGGTTTACGACGCTCTTTCTTCTTCCGGGTCATTTCTGTACATTCTGTCCATTCCACCCATATATCTGATCAAAACCAAGCTCATTCTCTTCTGTGTATGCTCTGGACCACAGAATATGCATTTAATTTGACCACAGTCTGCGTTTTTACGTGGAAATCTAAGTCCCTCTTTGGTAAACGTATTAATTATTCCTCAAAATAAAACACTTACTGTCCTTTATGTTATAGTTCCAAGGCTTCGAGACTTACTAAATTTCCACTGAGAAAGTTACTGATAAAGGTCAAAAATTTGCATTAGTAAATTATCTCACATTATTTTTTCACCAAGGTATGTAACCTTTGATATTCAATGTAGGGTGCTAGGAGGCTTTATTGTTGTCATTTAAACATTGGTTATCTGTGGCCATTTATACACGTGCTTTGAATGATCCCTCATACAAGTGACTGGCTTTAATTAACTAATGAATAAATTAAAAAAAAAAAAAAAAATCTGCATTTATTACTAAATATTTTTCAGCTATTTAATGGTAACCAGGATGCTAGGTTTTGAGGAGGAGTTTGAATATCTTATTTATTTTCACAAATGTGTTAGAAAGACTATACAACAATAAAGTAAAAGCAAAAAGTAATATAATAAAATATTGGCATAATCCAGTACAAAATTGTAGGAAGGAAAAAAAAGTACAATTAAAGTTTTGTTTAAGATTCAATTATCACCAGGAACGATAACATTATACAAAAATATGAAATTATTTTCCAGTACAAAACAAACTGCAACATCACCATCAATGCCATGTTAAGTAATATGCAACTATGAACAATGCACCTCCGGACGTCTATCCCATTCTGATCATTGAACTGGTTCAGAAATCCTTCTGATGATCTGCAGGGGAAAAAAAAAAAAAAATCACAATACATGACATGCAACTTTAACAAATGTTCAAAATGTTACTGCCCTTTTTTCACCATGTTGTTTCTCCCAAAAGCTTACCACTTTTTCTTAGAAGTTCTCCTTTCCGTGAGCGACCCATGTTGTCGAGAAACTGATCAAAGTGTTTCACGTACTTTGCCAGGCTTGTTCGTTTGTAATCTGTGAGGAAAAATAAGCATTGTGTTGGCCAATTTAACAAGACAATTTTATAATGAGCTACAATAATTCTTTAGTGGCAGTCTGGACGGCTCATGAAATGCAAAGTAAAAGGGATGATCCTGCTGCTTTTCATAGGGGGCACTGGAGGATTATCAGGCTGTTTCCAACTGTACTCGGATATCCCATCAATCCGGAGGGGAGCCCGAACGTGATACTTGGTCGGGGCTAAATGTCAGCACAGATTATCTGGTGGCTTTGAGGGTTGTGCAGATTTATTCTTAGCCACACCAATCAGCCCACAGACTGACATGCGCTGTCCCAATCATACTGAAGACATTTAATATTTACAGCCACCTGAATGTGTGTGTGGGGATCACACATTCAATACAAAACAGCCAATGAGAGCCCGGTTTACAGTGAAGTGAGGCTTTTAAGTTAAATTTAAATGCTCTATGAATAACAATTAATGACAGTCTGATTGTTTATCAACACACATTAACGTATCTTATTAATGTGCACATCAACATATATTGATTCAAGATGGATTATGTAAGAATAAAGGTCTTGATGACACTGATTTTTCATTAGTGTGCAGGGTAATCAGTTTTATCTTTGGGTGTGACACCTCGTCTTCATCCTAATCATCTAATGTGAACATACAACTAACACAAGGAGGAAAAACTGGGAAATCTTCCATTGTGTGTCATGAAGCATTTTTTCAAAATGGGCTCGTGTTTTGTGACTCTTCTACTGTGTCCTTTAGGCACCTCGAATCTTTCGTCTCTCTGCTGCATCCTTCTCGTTTTCTTTCTCCTTGCTGTCATCCTCCTCCTTTTCCTCTTCTCCCTTCCTGGGCCGATCCAGCTCCTCGCAGATCAGACTAAAGAAGGTTACAGCATCAGCTCTGGTGAGTATTGAATGTAGTTATGTTCAGCTCAACTGAGCATCATGAGACAAAGACTTATCACTTACCTGATCGTAGGGACGTCAAATGGATCAAACTTATCTAATTCCTTCAGGTCAATGGGAACGGAAATGCGCCCTGTCCAGAATTAAGAGAGAGAGAAGTGACAGTTAGAGATTTGGCCTTCTGACTGGGATATATCGATCATTCCACCTTTATCGCATCAGATTCCCACCTGTTTTGGGATGGACACTGAACGGGCTCTTCAGCAAATGGTTCACCCCTTTACTGACGTTCACGTCGAGCCGAGGGTAACAGTACTGCAGCATGATTTCTTTCTCAAAGTAGTGGCCCTTCTTGACAGTAGCCTGGATGAGGAAAGATTGTATCATTGTCATCCATTACGTTTGATGTAAACAACAAAATAACTAAACCAATGTCATGCTGACTGACCTGTTTGTTTTTGGCATGGGCCATGAGCTTTGCCCAGCGCTTCTCAGGGTTCTTCTCAGTTTGGAAATACAGCAAGAGATCCTTTCTGACATGTAAGACCTGAGTTAAGGTCACATCCGGTCATTTTCATAAATATTTATGTACACTGTGAAAACCCATTTTGTAATTTATAGGAAAAAGCTATGTCCATATTGCAATCACAACATTCAGAGGAAAAAAAATACAATAATGTGCAGCTCTGGTGTGTGCGTGCACATGTTCTTGAAAGAGAAACAGCATTTTTAACAAAAGGATATCTTCAGGTACAAGGGCCAGCACTTTGTTTAAAGATTCTTTGTTGCCCAGTATGTCCTGTTCCTGTAGTGCATACTGGGAAAAGTACTCCTCCACCACTGCTAAAGACTCTCTGTTGGGATTACAGGTAAATAAAAATAAAAACTCACTGATATAACACAAAGCATAGGTGCCTCATACATCAAATCAAGCCACCAATCTTGATGAAGGCAACTGTTTTTGATGGCAGACCAACACCATAATAAAATATGCACAAAACATTTTGCTTTGGGCCTGTAAGCACAGAATCATCAGATTCTTACCTGATGAAAGGATGAATTGGATCCGTTAGCACTACTTTCCTCACGGTCTCTTCTCCACCCTATAAAACAGCAGCAAAGGGAAAATCACAGAAAAATCTTGTCTCACTGGTTTTCTCATGGCATTTAAGGATAAACTGTGTAAACATCAACTGGGTGATAATGTGCCACAGCTTCAAAACCAATTTAAAATGTCAAAGTTACTGCTGATTTGTGGTCTTGAAAATATCTTTTCCTAGAACCAAAGAAAAACAATTCTTGGGAGCTACAACTGTTAACTGATTAGTCTAAAAACAAAATGTAATGCACTGACTTATTGACATAATGGACACTGTGCTCATGCTCATGATGCCATGATTAAAGCTGACTAAAAGAACATTGACTCTTTTTCATAGCAGCAGCTACACTTTACAGGAATCTGGAGTTGAGCATATTCCCAACAATTACCCAGTTTCTCAGAGAGAAGATCACAGATCTGCTCAAAAATGGGCTGATACTTTTTCAGTAATCATGGGGTATTCATTATTGGAGTGGCACAGAGAAACAGTAATATAACACATGGTCATTCAGTCTCAATACCTTCTAGTCTCATTGGGACATATCGTGTGTCTACATCCTCAGAGATGCACAGACACACCCACCCAACACATGAACATGTCACACATGAACATGTCACACATGGCGGTCATGTTACCTTCACCAGGCTGAGGTATTCTGCCACAGCAGAGCGAGCCGCCACAGAAAGCTTCCTAGCAGCCTCATCGCACACCCAGCAATGCACTCCTCTCCTCCCAGAATAAACCCACAACAGGTGCTGGAAACCGAAGTCATCTGGAATATCACAGATGTTACTCAGTGTTAAACCATCATCAAGTCCTTACCGAATCACCGTTCTGCAAAACTGAAGTTAATGAAAAAGAGAGAGAACACAAGTTGATGCCCAACATTGAGCAAAAAAAAAACAGACACACAAACCTCGAAGAGATCTATCCAGGATGCGGACAGCGATGGTCATCAAGGTCCAGCACTTGTGACAAATGTCTGCAGCACTTAAATTAGATGATTGTATGTTATTACTCTTTTCTGTTTTATAACTGTTTAACGTATGTCTTGTACTGACTATGAGGTGGTCTTGTGCCTTTACTATAACTGTCAGTACAAATCCTACCCTTTATTGTACATAGAGAAAAAATATCAATTAACTAAATAAGTCACATAACCTATTTACCTGCAGCAACTTCTGACATCATCATAATCAGTCATATCAATATCAAAAACCAGCTCCTTCTCCAGGGCCTGGAAAGTTCCCGACTTCACAGTGTTGTGCTGATTGGGCTGCGGGTGATAAACAAACAATATCAGCATGTTTCCTAATATTTACCTTGTACACTGCAGGGAGATCGGACAGGAAATATGACAATTTCTCTGTGTGGCTTTTCAGTTTGGTTGTTTTGACAGCAAGGTCAATGGTAAATACAGAAAAGCATTGCTAGAGGCAAACAATCCTACCTTGTGACTGTATACTGCTCCAATGTCTATCTTGTATGGGTTCATCTTCTGCATCTCCTTTTCCAGGTCATTCTGTGTGCTGAAGGACTGGTAGCGAACGTAGATGTCATCTTTCAGTGTGAAGGAGAACTCTCGATTCTGAAAGTAGTTCTTCTGCACTGAAGTTTGAAAAGAAAGAAAATACACCAGCCTCTCTTTACTACTGTTGGCTCTGTGGCTCAATATTAGGCAGACTAAAGGGGTGTCAGTCTCAAGAGCCTTTAACAGGGAGCACAGCACAGTCAAGCACAGCTTGAAATTGTGGATATGAGATAAAATGTACAAAATGCACCCGAACAAGCACGCCGCAAATCACATCCCACCCACACTGCTTAAAACCGATCCAATCAACTAACTTAGCTGTTAACATTAGCTATCTAAGCTAGCATTCCCTGTCCTGGCTAAGCAAGATACTCACCTCCTCCGTAGTTCAGCCAGCGATAATACTGAGAGAATGGGAACAGTCGTCGGTAGTACAGCGGCAGTAAATCCGGCAAAGAGGCCGGATCATAATCTGAAGTTGGCATTTCAACTATAATGTCTGTGATACTGGTGTAAGATAATGTTCTAACGTTGCCAGCTGTTGCTATCACCACAGGTTGACAGCTTAGCGAGCTAAGAGCGCGCGCGAAAGTCTGAAAGAGGGCATAGAAGAACCAATGAGGAAAGGATGAGGACGTGACGTCAACTCAAAGGGGAAGTTGCTCATGTATTAATCGCGTTTTGGCAAACTTTATTTGACAAAAGGCCAAGGAGTCAGACAAAAGAAACGTGAAAGAATGGCAGGTCGGTAACCGTGATGTTTACTGGGCTCCGTGTCAGGTGAACTGTTCCGTGGACTGACTCAACCTTGTAAGCTTTCATCCTAGGACGGAAGAAAAGGCGGAGGAAGCCCTGACGGAGAGGATCATGGGATGTGTAGTATTGATTAAGGACCGGTGAAAACGCACTTGCTGAAACATTCTACTTTCATTTTCACCCGAGAGCTTTGCTATGGAACTCTGTTTTACAAACTGATTACATTTATAATCCACAAAAATGTATTTCACTTAACGGGATTCTGACCTGTTATGGGTGTAATAGCAGTCTATGGGTATAACACTAATGAAGACAGTGCACTTCCTCAATTACACCTTTAGAGGGCAATACGATTTCATAAGAGATCCCCTTCAAGAGACAGTGGCAGTGATTCTGTTATCTCAGGTCAGATTATCTCTCGCAATCTCAAAACAGAACATATCGCATGAAGTAAATGTCTTTACTGAGATCACTACAAAAAAATATCAAAAGAAATCTGAAGTGGCAGTAGGAGGTTCAATCGGACTATTAAATGGCAGCGGCAGCACTGATCAGTGAATATACTTTTCGCCTTGCTGTTGTGTTTTTAGTCTCGTTGGCTGAAAAGGGTGAGAGAGTGGACACTCCTTTTTGCTGTGCCACAGTTATAAGAGTGTCCTTATCTGTTGTTGTACTTGTGATGAAAAAAAAATGACTCACTCACTCAGTCCTAATACAACTCTCCTTTCACTGATGCTGTCAATAAATATGACCACAATTAGCTCTGAAAATGTGCTCATTGTCTCACGACTCCTGTGATGCTGTGCTGATCAGTTTCTCCCTGTTTTCTCTCTCTCACACAAACACTCCTGGCTGTCCCTAAGTTTATGTGAAACCCTCTTGCTATAATGTGGAGAAAAAAAAAAAAACAGAGGCTAAACACCAACATTATGTGATGCAGTTGATCTGTCAGTCTATTATCTGTCAGACCAACTTAACTCAAAGAAGGTCACTTAAAAACAACAACAACAAAACATTGTTTTTTCTCATGGTTTCTATGAATATATCCAAGTCATAAACTATTTGAT
>OMLF01015459.1:0-10012 GCA_900302615.1 Holocentrus rufus
AGTCAGGTACTGATTGTGCAAGTTCTCCGACTTAGAAAGATGAGGTCTGTAATTTTCATCAGAAGTACACTTCAACTATGAGAGACAAAATGAGAAAAAAAAAATCACATTGTAGGATTTTTGAAGAAATTATTTGTAAATTATGGTGGAAAATAAGTATTATTTGATAAGTAAGTGATTTCCTGGATTTTTTTTCTCATTTTGTCTCTCATAGTTGAAGTGTACCTCTGATGAAAATTACAGACCTCTCTCATCTTTCTAAGTAGGAGAACTTGCAAAATCAGTGGCTGACTAAATACTTTTTCTGTATGTGTGTGCACATGTGCGCACAAGTGCTTAAGCTATTAGTGTAGGTGATTTGTATGGTTGCATAAGGTGGAAAGATATAAAATATATAGAGACATAAACAGAGGAAGATATAATGTGAAAACTTTTCTGAATCCATAACAGGCTTCAGGTACTTGTAGACAGTCTGCTGTATCAGCGAGGCGTTCTAGTGGCATCTGGGCCATGGGAGTGACGAACTCTCTGGTTCTCCCAGATCGAACGCTGCACTTTGTAAAAGATCACCCTCTGATGGAGAATATTGTCCGATGACTGGCAAGCCTCTGCTTGTTCAGGCAGGGACACCGTCATCAACTGTGTTAGATCCTTGGACAGAGCACAGCAGCAAGTCCTGTTTATTGGCACAGACAGCAAGCATGTGTCCATGCATTCATATAAAACACAAAATGCTCAGATATGAATAAGAATAATCTTAGCCAAAGTGTAAGATACAGCATTCTTCTAATAAAGCTGTAATCTATCAATCCACACTCCTTCATTCATTGTTCCTCCTTCCCTCTGTCAGACTCTGGCTGGCTGCAGAAAGCAGTGTGGTTCGATGGAGATGACAGCCATATCATCGAGGAGCTGCAGCTGTTCCAGACTTCACAGCCTGTCAGTTTTCTGCAGCTCTCCAGAACTGTAAAGATGTTCACAGCATACACACAAACACACCGCAGGGACTGATTCAGAAGATACAAGCCAACGATGATGTGGTTTTGTTTCTGTCAAGACTAGCTGTTGTAGTGTCTACATCAGCAAATAGTACCACTATTCCCTTGAAGCCAGTGATGTCTATAATATACAGGTTTTCACTAAAACCAAACTGATTGAGGAGAAAGAGGAACTGATTAGTTCCTCTTGTTGAAGCTGTACTTAGAAAGAGTAAAATTGGTGAAATCAGCAGCTGCAGTGGTTGGTTCAAATGATGTGTACTCTGGGCACCACTGGCTTAGAGGGAACATTGAACAGTACTAATGTGCCACTCTTTTAACAACTATAAACTATTACAAGAGTGAGAGACAGACGGCAAAAAACAGTGCACGTCACCCAGTCGGCTGTTATGTTTTTCCCAGTAATGAAACTCACAAACATGCTGAAAATAATCACGATTAACTTAGCTTAGCCCATAGTTTTACTTTTTAGTTAGTTTTTCATATTTGATGGAGAATTCTTGAACATCAGAACATTTTTTTTCAGTTGGCGTAAGACAACACAATTGGCAAGAACTGTTCTTAGAGCCAACAACTTCAAACATTTCTCTTAAATTAGGCTAAGGATGGGGAATGGAGAATTGTTAACTGAATTGACATTAAAGGCATTGGAAAGAACAATAGGTTGATGTTTAAAATTAAAAGAAAGGAGTTGTCTCTCTGAGGCTTACATACCACCTTTATTCAAATTAAAGACTTGGTTCTAATGTCTTTTTGAACCAACCCGAACGTCAGATTTTGCCATTTTACCATGCAGTTGTACCAATACACATTTCTCAGGGAGTGTCTCACATTTAAGTGGGTATTACTGTTTATCATGATGTTAGCTACAAAGTCACAAAGGAGACCATCTCCTCCTGGAGACAATTTTTCATCTGCAGAGCCTACATTTAGTTTATAGAACACACAGTACATTTCACAGCATTCACCAATATCAAATATCAGTTACAGTTGTGTACATTGCACATATTTTTAATGATTACTCACACTGATATGTTTGTGATCTAAACTGTGGTTTTGACAGAGTTCTGTTCTAATTAAATTTCATGATCTAGTTTTTGACCACTTTATTTGGTAGGTCTCAGGACAAATAGTACATCTACAGTCGTGGAAAAATTATGAGACCATCGAAAACAATGGTTATGCAATCAAGTACTAACTCCTGTGTGTATCATGTGACTAAAACAGACAGAAAAGAAAACATTGAATGCGTAAAAGCACTGTTTTTGGCAGTACAATGCCATAGCTATTGATGTAAAAACTTAAGTGATTTAGGTTATTATCAAGAAAACCATGGAAAATGGCTTGATATCAGCTCTTAAATTAAACTCTTATGAGCTATTTTGTTGTTGTCATTATGTTTGTCCAAACAAATGTACCTTTAGTTGTACCAGGCATTAAAATGAACAAGAAATAGAAGAAAACAAGGGTGGTCTAATAATTTTTTCCACGACTGTACATGTGGGTCTTAGGATGGAAAAAGTTTGGGAACCCCTGACTGATAACTGGGTGTGATCTGATCATCAGTGTGGAGTTGATCTTCATCTGATGATTGCTGAGTGTTGATTCCCTGCATAGGATGGGTTCTAGTGACAAATTGCTTCAATGTGCAGTGTGGGTTAGCCATGGTTTAGAGCAGGTAATCTCATTCCTTATCACGTAAAGGGTTGTTTCTATACTGGACTGTGAGGAAATCATATCACATCCAACACAGGGACCTCTAGGTTTGCTCTGTGGGGCACTCATCCCAGAATTCATTGGGAGTTTGTATGCTGAAAGGAAGGAGCTACACATAAGATTACAGTACCAAACTTATTTAAAACCTTCTAAGGCCTTAAATGTGGATAATTTCAGACTTTTTTATATTTCTTAGAGGACGTGGATACCCTTTCACTACATCTGAGAGCTTGGTGGTGTCACTGCCAATGAAGCGCACAGATCAAATGTTAAAGAAAATACTGTTTAATTGAAAATCTTTATGGCTTAGGCATGAAAACATGGCAACACAATGAATGCTGAGGATAAAAAAAACAAAACAATAAATAAAATCTTATTTACACATGCAATAACAAGGTAATGAAATAAAGCTTTTTTTAGTAGGCGAGTTATTTTTTTTTTTAAAGGCTAGGTTAATGGTTATACATAGAATTTTACAATGGATCTTGTCAAAACAACACCAACTGTGCTACAGTTTACAAGTAACTAATGCATGTCTGATGGGTTCTGAACAGTAATGATGTGCGACAGAGCAGCCTCTAGCAGTAATTCAACATGACATGCTAGGGACTGTCGGCTTCAAGTCTATTCTCACATGGAGTGGCACTTTCATGGTAAAGGAATTACAGTCAATATACTGTTTATATTACAAAGTTCAAAGAGTACCATTGAGATCAAGTGACAAAAAAGCCAAGGGACTGCCAGGATATTCTCTGTATAGATCAAAAAGCATCAGGTGATACAAAAAAATGATGCTTTGTGATAAAATGCCTTTTTGGGGGGAAATTAAAGCTGCACTAGGGAAGATTTTTTTTTAAGAAAAACAGACCTGTCTTATCAGTGTAAATCAAAGTGGTGCTGCAACAGAGACAAGCATCCCATCACCATTAACTGAGATGCCATAGACTGAGCTTATTTAGCCAAATTCAAGCCTGATGTGGGTGGGCTCACTGGTGGCACATCCTCTCTGCACAAGAAGTGATGCATCCAAAATGAAGTATCATTCCAGCATGATAGATTTTATTTCAAATTCATTCCCTTACTGCTTTATATCACTACACTGCACTACACTCATACACTGCATTTATCATGTGATAATATGGTATGTTTAGTTGTTTTCAAAGACAAGAAAACCAGCATCTAAATATTAAGTTGCTGGCTTAAGAGTCGGTAACTTAAAGCTGTAACTGTAAAATCCAGATTGTAATTTCTCTTTCAACTATAGTAGGTGGAAAGCCCTTGCTTTGATTTGTATGCTGGCTTGAATTCATTGTGGCAGAAAGAGGGTGGGTCCTAACATAGCCACAGATAATATTAGCTAGTGGTTGAGAGAGTTATCTTTGACAGGAAATGCAGAAATCAGAGATCTGGTGGGGTTTTTTTCCTGTTTGCGAGCAGAAAGCAGAAGATGCTCATTCCTGTCTCATCTTGGCTATTAAAGTGTTCCTGCCTGCACTCGTTAATATGAAGCCAGCGTGCAGTGAACAAATTCAAAATGACAGCTTATAGCCCAATCTTGGTGTTCTGCTGTAACTCTGAAAATATGATCACTTTTCAGTCTTTCACGGTGGTTCTTTCCTGTGAAACTTGGAACTGAATGAGTTCTGAATGAGCCTGATAGGTTCGGAAAAACTGGTGCAAAAATATTAATTCTGGGGCATGCATGTTAACATATAACATTAAAGGAATACTCCAACATTTTGGGCAAAATAACCTTTTTCCGATGTCAGTTCAGTTCAGTTCAGTTCCTATGGGTAGCATTTCGCATTAGCTGAGCATAAAGACATGAAGTCTACAGGAGTCATTAACCTAGCTCCGCCAAAGTGAAAAAATAAACCTTTCAGCACACACACACAAACAAGAGTTGTTTTAGCAGAGGTTAGACAGTAGGAACTAGTTATAGTAATATATCCATAATAGTCTCATTGTGATGGAGCTAGGCTAATGTTAAGCTAACATGAAATGCTACCCAACCCACAGGAACTGAACCAGTGGACGTACAGAGGTGAAAATGGTATCAATCATCTTGTCCCAGTCTGGGTAAGTCAGAAAAATGGTATTCTGCCCAAAACACAGGAGTATTCCTTCTAAATGGATGGAGAAATCCAGTCATGCTGGAATGATCCTTTATGAATGAAATACAAAGTGTCTCCCAAACAGCAGTGAGTCTGTCCTAAGAAAGATTCTTTCACCAACAATGGCTGAACCTCCACCTCCAAACCCCTCCCCTATGCCCCCAGTGCAGCTCCAACGTCAGACATTTCTTCTGACATCTGTTGACTCTTCAATTACAACCTTGGCTTCTTACTGCACATACCGCAGTCTTTAGTATTTCTGACTACCTGAGACCACATGACAAAACACAACCTTGTTTATTGTTGGTTTTGAGCTCAAAGTAATACCTTCGATCAGATTTCTCAATAATAACCCAGAGAAGCTGTTTTCCAGGGACAAATGCAATGCTATTCCAAAATAAATTACACACGCATGGATTCCCAGAGAGAATAAATCTAAAAGGACATTTAAGTCCTTTTATTCTTTAGTAAGAAACTATAATATATAGAAGCTATTCACAGAATAAACTGACTTAACTGTAAAAGCACTATGAATGGTGACAGTAAATTATAAAAAATAAATGACAATGTGAAAAACATCTGCTGTTGTTAGCACTACACACAACACATTATGAGAGTACTTAACATTATTCAGGTTTGTTATTTAATAATAGAACCATCATTGAACCAGGAGCTGAGGGAAATCTGGAATGGTGTTAAACTTGTCAAATACCATCACTTCATCTAGACAGAATAATTTACAGAGATGTATGACATGAAGCCCTGCAACACTGCAATGCAACTTATTCACATTCATCAGCATGAGCACAAACCACAGAATCAATCACTAGTTTCCTACCTTGCTTGTGTAGCTACATATTCGTATACCACAATTAGCCAAGAAAGTCAGTTAAACACAGAACTAAATGGCTGCAAGCAGTGGGACACTGCATCATAAAATCAACTATCCAATCAACAGTACCTTCTTCTGCATGAGGATTCTTTACTCCCCTCTATTTTAAGTCACTGAAGCATGAACACCTAGCTTAATAAAAAAAAATGTACTCAGACTGAGGAAACACAGTCACGGCACTAGTCGACCTCAGGAAAGTACAACAGAGCAACCGCAGGCTCAAAGCTTGGCTACATAGAGCTCACATTAAAGGCTTCATTTCTCCCTTAAAACAGTCCACTCATGCTGCATTCACGTCATATTGGATTTACAGTAAATATGAGCTGCCAACTGGGACAAAAAACGTTCACATCAGCCTTCTGGTGGTGATGACAGATAGGAAACAATGTAGATCTGCACAGTATACATCTCCCGTCTAGCCTTAATAGGATGCTCTTCCTTAGACTTCCTCACATGACAGACTGGAAATGGGATTTTTGCAAACGCCTATACTTCATCACGAACTCGTGTCAAACACAGCAGCAAATCCACTGATGCTGGCAGAGGAAATACATTTTTTTCTGTTATATTCACACTCCAACTATCCACTGTACTCATGAAAAGTGAGCAGTATCTGCTGCTGCTCGTCTTAATTATAAACTCATGAAACATGATTTCAAATATGGATGTTACACCAAGTTGGACATGGGAACGTGTCAGACTTGTAGCAATGAGATATCATCTTCACTTCTTCCAATATGACGTGAACTGGCATTACTCCCTTAAGTCTTTTGGCAAGTACTTTTGGACCTTCAGGAAAGTGCTTTAATAAATGCTATCCATTATAATGGCACAATGTGTAGAGAAACAAGGCGGAGAGGGAGGCCATGGCCGTAAAGACTATGTGGCAATGTGTGCCGTGGAGGGGATGGAGACAAACTCACGCAGGATGTTCTTGGCTGTCTCCAGGTTGTTCTGAGCGATCATCAGGGCTTTCTGGATGTCCTGGATGGAGTAGCCCTGGGACATCAGACATTCAATCTCCCCGCTCATGGCCAGGCTGCCAGGGCCTGAGGAGGGAGGGGAGGGGCCAGTAGTGGAGGAGGAGGAGGAAGGACCCGGGATGCCTGGTGTCTGAGCACAACCATCAGGGTTTAAGGGCCGGGGCCGTCGGTCAGAGTTGGCCCGCCGTGGCAGGGGCTTGGGAGGGCGGTCAGGGTCTGGACCTGCTGCAAACATGGCTGACAACAAAAGAAAAGACTTTTACATTAAGCTGGAAAAATTATGTTTCATTCAAGCAACTTAAAGGAATACACTGAATTTTAATGACACTGTCCTGCTGGTCAACCCACCTGTTAAGTGATGAGAACTTATAGATGCAAAAATCTTTCATGTGTCCCCCCCAGTACATCATTGCTGTCATGCTTCATGCTATACACTATGTGGTGTGCTAAGCTGTAATAAACAACGTGATAGCCACTAAGTTGATGGTAGGCCATTACCATTATTCTAAAGACTGATCTCTTAGTAATAAAAGTTGAGAGACAGCAATTTATTTTGGCTTTGCCGAGCATGTAATATCTAACCACTTCGCTTTACAGCTCTTAAAATGTCTTGTTTTTCTCAGTTTTGAGATAGTGCATGTGGCCGACTATCATTCAATGTAGTGTTTGCTTAAGTGTCAGGATGGAGCACCTAGCCAACAATGTGACAAAGACAAATGGATGATTTTGGTCTCTATGTTCTCATCCCGGTTGAAGTTGACCAACAGGACAATTTATTAAAAACTGACTGTACTGCTTTAAATCGTGGGATGAAGTGCTTGATTAAAAGAGCTAAGACGTGTACAAAATCAGGGCCAGACAAAACTCAACCCCAATGTGGATTGCAATCCTGCAGTACATACAGGCTTCTATTGAGCTATCCATGCTAAGACTGCTGAAGGCTGCTGAGGTGCCAGTGATGTCTGACAGGGTCCTTCTGGTGGGGGCAGGAGGGGCCACAGTTCTGGGGTAGTTATACTCATAAACATCCTCCAACTCATTCTGCTCCAGGTTGGCCTGGGACACTGCAGCCGATTGGTGAGAGTGGTCTAAAAAAGAAAGAAAAATCATAGTGCCGAATTTATACAGTGAATATATACAATATATACATGTTTTGTCATCCATATTCAAGTAAGACACAACTAACAACTGATGTGTTGCTAATTCTGTACACAATGTATCCTTAGTTGCTGGGTGACTTTCTGTATTAAGTCAATTTTGTTTTGCATCATACCTTTACATGGAGCTGTGATAGCTGGTAAACCCTGATCTTATGACTGCTGGCATTCATGTCTTATTTATTGACTACTTTATCATCATGCATTCACCTTTCATTTTGCTGGCTGTAAAGCACTCTGTAACTTTGCTATTGAAATGTGCCATACAAACCAAGATCATTTAATTTCTTATTCTTGTTGCTATTTAAGATTTATGCCTATGAAGAGTCCGAACCCATCAATGAGACTGTCACTATCAGAAGCTGTTTGCTCTACTGCAGGTTTGCGTGACCTTGTGGAAGTCACAGCCTCCCACGTTAACAACAGCCCCGAGACAAACTGCAGCAACGATGAACGTAACCCGTCATTTTAAATGAGACAACATTGTATTTTTCCCAACATGTTACCATAGTTAACTATTGTGTTTAATGGGACTGTTTGATCTTTTTCAATTACTGTACAATGTTAAGACCAAAGTCCACCAGCTTCAGCATATGTACGTTCAAGACTTTGTAAGCACCTATCATCTACTGTGAAATCTTGTTGTATTGTTGTATGACATGTCATCTGAATAAATTTGACCTAACTACTGAGAGGTCAGTGATAAATTTTCGATTTAAGGATTGGGCCAATGCTAGGATAATCTTGGCACCATAGGTGCAGTGTGTCAATTAATGTTTGCGATTCCCTTTTGATAGAGATAGGTTGGTATGTATGTTACCTGAGTCTGAGGACTGTGCTGGCTCTGCTGTACCAGCCTGAGCCTGGATGTTACACATGGACTCATAGACTTGGGGGTCTTCACAGTCATCACCACCCGCTTCACTGCTGGGAGGAAGAGAGGAAAACAATCAAAAGTTGTATAGTAAGCAGACAGCATTTACTTTGTATTACAAACCCAGTTCTGGATTTAGCAAAGAGCACACGGGCACAAGGAAACTTCCCACAAAATTGAGAATAGTCCAGATCTCATGTGAACCCCAAGCACTCAAGAAAAATTTCACAACTTTCAATTCTCAGGAGAGCTCTGCTAACATAGTTGGTTCTACTTACCAGATGTTGTTGTGGTGGCTGGCCTGTGCAGGTGGGGGAGGCACCGAGGACCCTGAAAGGACCCAGTGGGCACCAGAGGCCGGGAGGGAGGTGGGACTCATGTACTCGTTCTCCTCACAGTCAGATGACAACTTCTCACCACCTGACACGACTGCAGCTGGAGGGGGTCTGCACATACAGAGAGCAATGGAACTGTTTCAGGTTTCTTTCTTCATTTATGATTTATATAACACATTGTCAAATTGAGATACAGAGATACAGATACTTTTTTAAGAGAGACCTGTAAACACAAAAAAACACCACTTTAAGCACAACCTGTGACCACTGCTAATACATATATTCATAAAAAATCAGTTTAACCCTCATTATCACATCAACACCCCACACCAGAAGTTACTCAGATGGACTTTCAGAGGGATTATGCTGCATGAGGACCATAAATATGGAGTTTCTGTTCTAAAATACAGACTGGAAAGTTGAGTCTTATAAGCCAGAAAGGTCAGTACCTGGTGAAGTAATGGAGTGACGGGTGTCAATCAACAAATTTACCAATCCCCTACAGATATGTCATGGTCATTTTGTGCTATGGGACAATAAAAATCATACTTGTTGCCACTTTAAACATGTTCAACTCCTGGTGCCTTTAAACTACTCACGTCACCTCCTCTGGACCTCCTCACAGCTGAGCCTCCTACCTTGCTGCCATGCAGTAAACAGCGTTGGTGGCCGCTGGGGGCTTGCCTCCCTCACCGCTGCTCTGCGAGGCGGAGGCTAGCGCTGACGGGGCCTTGGTTACTGGCCGTGGAACCATGTAGTTGGAAGCCCAGGCAGGCTGATCGGGGGTGGAGGGCAGGGGTCGTCTCTGCAGCCGGGAGTCCTGGCTGGCCAGGGTGGGGCGTTCTGGAGGCGGGGGAGGGGGCAGCTCTCTCAGGGCCGGAGGCAAAGGTAGAGGCTTGTCTCTGTGAGGGGCCGGCATCTGGAGGAGAGGTGGCGAGTTACG
>OMLF01015463.1:0-12123 GCA_900302615.1 Holocentrus rufus
AGTCCTCTAAGAGAGCTCCTTAAATTAGCCTAAAAATTCCTAGCAAGGAATCTTAGTTTAAGAGTGATTAAGGAAGTTCCTGAGAGCAACTCTGAGCAAGGAGGGGACAGAAACTTTTATCTTAGTGAGGAGGTGTGGTTGACCCCGTTGCTAGGTATGACGCAGTCTTCTAAGAGCTGTGATTGGTTGTTACAAAAAGGGGGAAAGACAAAAAAAGAAAGAAAAAATGCGCTCCGCGCTCCTCGTAATGAATGGACACATAGGCGGCACTAGGGCAGGAGGTATGGGGAAGCTATGGGACAAAGAAAAAAAAAGGCTTTACCCACAGGCAGATACACATACTATTGCTTATGTTAATCGAACTGAGATGCAACAGAATGATTCCTTTCATTCTCTACTCGTTTTTGCTGTTGTAGCCCATAATTAATAATTTTTAAAAAATTTTTTTGTAGCCGTGATAATTGATTAATCATTTTTCATTTCATTTTTATTTTTTGTGATGATCTTATTTTATTTTTTGTGACAATTTTGGCCTCTTCATAGCGCCGCCTATGACAGTAAAATCAACCAATCATATAACTTGGACTGTATTAAGAAATGTATAATCGTGACATTAATTTTATGTCATGATGATGAAACTCAGCAAAATTAAATTAATGACTCAGCTTCAAAATGTTTGAACGTACCTCATTCACATGCCCATTATATTGATATGCTTATTGTTATGTTTACTGTCCATGCTGGTAATTTTACTACTTAATGTATTTGATATTAATGGTGGACGCAGACTCAGCTGTCGGCCATTCCTGTGATTGCTGGCATCCTTATAAAAAGCGGTAAAAATGAGGTCCACCACAAACATTATCCCTGCACGATCTCTCCTTTCTCTCCGTCTTTCCGCCATCTTGTCTGTTTCAGACACTCTTAGGCTTCTTACAAGTCCTCCTCCCCACTCCTAGCATTTTTCCGCCTTAGGAGCTCTCTTAAGGCCTAAGACGAGTGATGTCACTAAGAGCTACTTTTAGCCTTAGGATGCTTTGTGCATACGGGCCCAGGAGTTTACTTTCTTCTTACTGGAAGTTCCCATTCTTACACCTTGAGATTGATTGTCAAAATAATTACTTGAGGATGTTATTCTTCATGTAGGATAAATTACAATAGTTGCAGTCAGCTTTACTTTATTATACACAGACATTTTATGAGAACATCACACACACACACACACGCACACTCAATGTCAGATTTTAGCAAAAGGAGGATATTTGCCTCTATTTGCTTTCGTACAATTATATGAAACCACAGTAACGTCTCTATTACTATGGCGACCACTGTCAGGTGTCGGAGGTTGACAATGTTTACAGTCACCATGGCAACTAGCAAGCTAGTGGGCTGTACTGCCTTTTAATTTTTTAGTGACAGCAGAGAGGGACAGAAAGATGGGGTCTGATTGTTGTAGGAGCAGACAATTTAAACTCATTTATCAAGAAAAAAACTTTATAAACATGTGTTCTATTATGAGCTGGCCTTTTTGTATAGCAGTGCACTAATGTGTGTGTGTCTTTGACTCAGGTGTTTGAATTCCTGATCCGTCTCCATTCAGCCGACTCATCAGAGGAGGAGGAGGTCTTTCCATTTATTCGCACACTCCTCCACTTTGACACCCGGGAGTTCCTCAATGTCCTGGCCCTGGTGAGCTACAACAACCAGGAAACACAACAAAACACAGAGGTACAATCTTGTCTCCCATAGGCCCGCCGGACCGCGAACCAAATCTAACAGCCAATCAAAGACCCTTGATCAGTTAACCTGTCTGCACTATACATGACAGATTTAATGTGATTTGAACAGTTGTCAAGGCAGCCAATGTTTTAAGGGTGCTAATAAATTGGGTCCTAAATGACAATGTACTGCAGTAGAATATTTACTGCAAAGGTCATTTCACTTTCCAATCAATATGTGCCAATAGGAACTGAAATTTATTTGTCAGTAAATTATATATTACAACCCTCCAACATAACATATTAAACTGTCATGGCCCGAATTAATTGTTAAATTCAAAAAGTGCATTTGTAAAATTCATATTTTGAATTTAACAGATCTATTTGAGTTTGGGTCAGCTTGAAATTCTATACACTATCCAGTGACTTTCAATTTAATGTGATCATTATGTAACTTTTAACTATGATTTAAAATTCAGAATTTGCTTACAAGGAGGATAGATCTGTGTGTCCGAGAGTTCAGGTCCAATTAAGAAAATTGAGTTTGAATTGGCAATATCAAATTTGAAACTATCTTAATTAAGATTTTTTTTTTTTTAATTATTTTAAAGCAGTCTTTGATAAACACTCTGCTTCCAGGCTTTTTCTCATTTTCCGACTTACCCAGAGTGAGAGATGTTCAATACCATTTTCACCAGGTACATCCACTGGTTTGGTTCCAATGGGTAACATTTCATGTTAGCTTTGCATAAAGACTTGAAGTCTACAGGAGTCATTAGCCTAGCTCCATCAAAGTGAAAAAAATAAACATTATAGCAATTTGAAAGCCGTCGTATTTACACAGTGTATACATTGTGTATACACTGTCTTCATGCTAAGCTAACATGAAATGCCACCCATCATAACTGAACCAGTGACACAGAGGTGAAAATGGTATCGAACATCTTGTCTCACTCTGTGTAAGTCGGAAAAAGGGTATTTTGCCCAAAATGGAGTATTCCCTTAACGAGTGAACACATTTTCAAGTCCTTGACCAATCAGCTTGCAGAGCTCAGATTCATTGATCCCTCGCTTTTTTTTTTACTCTTGTTATTTATTATTATTATTGTCATTTATTATTCTGTCCTTCCTTCATTGTAGACTTTTGAAGACTTTAAAAATGACAAACAGGCCCTGGAGTACCAGCAGAGGATAGTGGACATCTTACTTAAGGTAAAACCAATAGATCTGGCTAGGGAGTTAGAGATCACAAGCTTGTTAATTTGGATGGTTTTCATAGTCATATAAAGCTGGCTAATACTTTGAACAGTTTTTACTTAAGTTTTGAAATTTGCTCCTACCTGTATAATGAGTCTTGAACACCAGATGGTTCTGAGGCTCTGGAAGGAGTCTATCATCGTGCCATAGTGCCACTTTATCAGTGTGGAATGGATTGGTGACTTTTTAACAAGGAGGCTGGGGAGGATAAAGGTTCATGGGGTATTTTCAGAGATGCAATTGTTCTCCACTGGCTCTCTGGAAGACTGTGTCCTCTTCCCCTTGCTGTATATATTTTCACACCAATAGTAGGTACACTAGGTACATAATTAAATTCGGTCATTGTAAGTTTGCTGAAGGAGAGGAGGCAGAACATGGTTCTGTGGTGGAAGACTTTTTCAACTGGTGTAATGACTTCAAAAGTAAGAGGACTGCACTCTCATTTTTTGGATCTAAAGTTTATCAGCATAGACGTTTCAGCAATGTGGCATCACTCAGCATGCTCAGGAATCCCACATTGCCAACGTCCAGTTGTCATTTCTGTTACCTCATATGAAAGACCCGAACCAGTGGACGTATAGAGGTGAAAATGGCATTGAATATTTGTCGCAGTCTGGGTAAGTTGGAAAAAGGATATTTTGCCGAAAACATTGCCATGACATTTGGTGAGCACATTCACCCTGTTCATTTTGGTGACGTGCAAGCTAGCGCCTAGTCAGTGGTCATCACTGTATTTCTGATTTCCTCTTTGACATTGTTTCGCTCTTTCCATCTGTCTGCTTACCTAGGTTATGGTGGACAACCCTGACTTTACTCCCTCCCAGGTGGGCGGGCTGTTCACCTTCCTTGCTCGCCAATTGGCCAAGCCAGACAACACATTATTTGTTAACAGGAAACTCTTTGACCAGGTAAAGATCCCAACATATTTATTTCACCACCTCCATCTCACTGGTTGGAGTCAACTGTAGTTCAGATACATAGCTTTGAAATAAGTTTGATTGAACAGATGAAAGGGTTCTCTTTCATAACCATCTCACATGTGTGCAAGTCAAATATTTGTCCCAACAAAGATATGTGTCCCAGGATTACGTAGGGTTTTAAACATTCCTTACACAAAATACAGTGTGATTCAAGCACAATTTGTGATCTTCTTAGTTGTTCTTCTTCTTCTCCTTGTCCTCCTTCTGATGTCTTAAAACAGTTTCATCCCATGAAAAAACAAATCTCTTTCCATTTAAGTATGGTGCTAGTTCACGACACAGCTGACAGCAGACTTTAATCAAGATTACCATGACCTGCTAACCACCACTGAAGAGGGCAGATGCCAAAACATTTGGCTGTTTTTATTCTGTCTGATTTGTATGATTTGTATTGTTTCCTGTGTGCAGGTCATAGTAATTTTTATTGAAAGAATCTGTACCTCAGAAACTGTATCACAATTAGGTGGATAGGTTCTAAATCTCCCATAGTACTCAAGCAGCAAGAAGTACACCAATCCAGAAGATGGTGTTTTAACAAGGAACTTGACATTTAGTCTCATAACCCCTTAACTGTAAGGTCTAGAACAGAGACTCTTCAAAACAGGAGGAGAAAAGGCACATGTGAAACATCTTTAAAATGCCCTCTGTCATGTCATAGAATTGCAACCAACAAGACCAGACCTGTATTTTTTTTAAATTTAATTAATTAATTTATTTATTTATTTATTAACAGGTATGGATGTTTTCTGCTATTTTGAATTATTAGTGCAGTGCCCATTCAAAATGTGCCTGTCAGAATTGGCTGATTGCTTGGCCCGTGGTACTGACACTTGCAGCTTTCTTGAGAGACGCTCATCCAGACAGCTTCACACGTGACAAATCCTTTCTGGATTGCAGTGTGTGTTGGTCAGTTTCGTTTGTTACTGCTGGAGTTTGCTGCTCCGCTGTGATAACATTAGTCTGTGGGTAATTGTGCAGACGTTCACATGTGCCTATTGTTCGACTCACAAAGGTAAATCAAAAAATGCTTGTAATCACTGCGTTTTGTGAAAATGAACTACAAACTACTGCACTGACATCACAGTTGAGTTCTGCCTCTTTCGGCCCATCAATCATGACAATAACTAACAATTAGAAAATCGATTTTGCAGCTTTCTCGAGAATGATTCATCCAAACAATTTCACAGTTGACACTGCTTTTCCTTGGGGCAGCAATACACCCACCAAGCGTGAAGTTGATGAGATGAATGGTGACAGACATACATACAGAGATTCCTCCATTTATAGTTAGAAATTAGATTAGATATTGCAATGCCATTTTTTGCTTTTTCTCTCACAAAGCAAATATTCTACTCCTCCTAATTTTAGGAGGAGTAGAAATGGAATAGTGCATCAGATGGACAAGTTATGAATACAGTGTTTTTTATTTTAAGTCATAAACTATGCATACCACCAGAGCGTTGGGCCTGCTACTCTATCTTGTGTGCACCATTGCCATTTTTTGTCTAAGATGCTGTGACCACATACATGCATGCATCCATGCATACTTGCATTTACACACACACACGCACATAACCTCACAAACACTTGACCTCCATGGCAAATTTCAGCCACATAAATAGAAAGCTGGAGTTGTTATAGGGTGGGGACAGCTTTGTGGACCAGTGTGCGGATAGATTTTTCTGGACCAATGAACTAGTGGGCCAACAGAACGAGATGGTGGGGCTAACCCACACCACTGAAAAAGGAACCTCTGCTGAGTCCAATGATGCCTCCCACAAAAGTCTATGACAAACTTATGACAAATGGGTTATGAGTTATGAAAAGGGGCATGGCTAAAGTGTAGGGGGTGGGGCTAACCACCAGCAATGAAAAACAAATGACAGTGTGTGTGTGTGTGTGTGTGTGTGTGTGCGTGCGTGCGTGCGTGCGTGCGTGCGTGCATGTGAGCGTGGGTGTGAATGTGTGCTTCTTTCTCTCTGCAAAGTTTGGCCCTGTTACGTGTATTTGTTTAGAAGTTATGTGCCTTTTTGTGATAGGAAATATTGCGGCCGCTAAAGGGTAAGAAAATTTTTGACCAACCAATGGAGTGACCTATAGAGCTGCTGGTCACAGCAAGAAAGCTGAATAGAATGGAATAACAGAGCAAATGTCCTTAAGTGGTAATTTGCTTCATGCACTTCACCAGCAACTCAGGAGTTGACATTTCTGAAACATTAAAAAGAATATCTGCATAGCTAAAGACATTGCTGCAGCTTTTTCTGTTGCTGAAATCACCAAGCACTGGGTCACATTTCTCCATGGTTCTCTGTTGAAAATTATGAAAAGTGCTCAGCCAAAATTGTTTCTGCTGCTGAAATGTTTGTCAGTCCTGTTATTTAACATTCCTCCCCCAAGAAATATACAGCTCTGCCATAAATTCTACTTTTACGAAGTTTAAAATAAGTTCAGATTTTCTCAACATTGTCAAGAATATGTAAATTAAACTATGTTTATTATTGAGGTTGTAGTTTGTAGTGGTGTTGTATTGGACTACATTATATTGAGAGTTGTTTCTACTTTTTTGTCCTCCCTGTTTATTAACATGAGGGAGACAAAACATTAAGAACACCTCTCAATATAATGTAGTCTACTACAACACCACTGCAAACTACAACCTTAATAATAAACATAATTTAATTTACATAGTCTTGACAATCTTGAGAAAACAATTAATCTTATGTTAAACTTGGTAAAGGCAGAATTTGTGGCAGAGCTGCTACATCGGATTGTATTAGACTGTACAGGTGTACCTAATTTTCTGGCCAGTGAGTGTATATTTACATTGATCTAACTAAATATAATCAACTTCAAGCCCTTTCATCCTCTCCTTTGTTCTGATTGGTTCTTAAGGTTCTGGAGTTTCTGTGTAGCCCAGATGATGAATCTCGACACACAGAGAGACAACAGGTTAGTGAAACCCACGCACACACTCTCTCCCTCTCTCTATGGGAGTGTAATATGCCACTGAAAAAACTGCCACATATGACTCTTAACAGTCAGGCTTTAGCTGACAACGGCTATAATTACAGCATATCACTGTCAATATCACTGTCAGTGAGCACACTTACAGCTGATTGTATGCCTTTCTGTTCACATCACATCAAAACATTTTCCAAAGTGATGTCAGGTGTTCACTCGCAGCATGTTAGGAACTGGTTACATAAAAATGGACATGCATCCATGTACAAACATACCTGCAGTCTGTGATTGGCTGTAATAGGTGATGTGACTTGTCTTGTTTGCGACTGGTCATGTAGGTGCTGCTGGAGCTGCTTCAGGTTGGGGGCGTGGTCCAGTTTGATGAAGGACGGCTACTGGCTCTGGCAGAGAAGGCCCAGTTGTGAGTAGCAGATCAAACACCTGAGGAGGCTTTCTCTTAAGATAACACACAGCCTTGAAAGACGTCCAAGGGTTGAAAAGAATATTAAAAATAATAATAAAAAAAGCCCCATTTGTTGCACAATTCCAACCGGTCAGTGTGTTGGAATGCAGATGAGAGAAGTTTTTGTTTTCTCTGTACAGGATTAAAATAGGATGGTGAGAAGGGATTTCATGTGGTGGTTTCATAGATTGCTGTTCATATGTCCTGTTTTTCCCTGTGTCAACCAAATATTCAGCAATAGTCTCCATTTTACTTTATTTCTCAGTCTAAATTTAGCTCCCTCTGTGCACCCTTCAGCTACCAGATCTGTGAATTTCTGTACGAGAAGAGACACCTATATGACAGGATCATTGACTGTTACCTCAGAGACCCTCTCAGAAAGGTAACACACACACACACACGCACACACGCACACACATACAGACTCAAAGAAAATGTGCTTGCATTTTTCAAAATTTGTATAGGCTGATCCATGTTACATGTGTGTTTGTGTATCAGGAGGAGATTTTTATCTACATTCACAACCTGCTGTCCATGCCTGGCTACATCTCTGAGGAGAAAAAAACAGTTTGGGACAAAACACTTCAGCACATACAGGTCAGCACACTCACACACACACACACACACACACACACACACACACACACACACACACACAGGGTAGCATTTTGCATTAGCTTAGCATAAAGACTTGAAGTGTACAGGGTACAGAGTTATTAGCCTTACAGCAACTCCAAAGCTGTCTTATTACACAGAGTATTACACAATGTATCATATATTTGAAATACACAACTACACATTTTTTTTAATGAGGGTTGTGTTAGGAGAAGTTAGATGACAGGAACTACAGATGGTAGGTAGGATAGTTCCTACCATCTAACGTCTTCTAAAACGACATTTTTTGGGTTTTTTTTTTTAATTCCAAGAAGTGTATTTTATATACACGATACATTAAGTACAGCTCCAGAGTTGCTGTAAGGTTAAGCAGTGTAAAGTTTACATGTGAGAAACTCAATTGCAACAGTTCTTTCCAAAAACAATCAGTGGGTGGGTCATTTTAAGCTCTACTGTGTCAACTTGAAAACCCAAACAGCAACAGATATGGGACCAAACAGCTTGCTGGGCTTGTTTTTGAGGATGAGGTTGCTTATTTGTCTCACTAGAGTTGACAACTTTCTCCCTTTTTCTCTCTGACTCTGTTGTCTGCAGTATACAAATGTTCTGCTCCCATCAAGTGTCTATAGCTTTCAAGTGCAGCCCCATATTCGCCCCCCACTTCACCACAACACTAGGTAACTGTACAACAGTAGCTAACTCACCAAATGGATGTGGGAACATCTATCGGAGAGACCAGAGTAAGAAAAGGGCAGAAACATAATTATTCATATTTTTGTGGTTTCATTCACAAATGCACTTAAAATCAGGCGTAGGCCTGCAATAAACATACTACAAAACTCCAAGAAGGGTCTGGAGTCAAATTTTACATTGAGGCAAATGACCAGATTATAGATTACCAATAATTTTCACTCTAAATTTCTCCCACTAGATTTCACTTTTAGACCTTGTGTATGCATGGGCCTCAGGAAGTGCATATGCATAGAAATTTTCTGGTATATATAACCATGCATACACCAGATCCTGCGCATCTGTCCTTTATACATGCCAATTAAAATGAAGGTATGTGCACATGCGCAAGTCTCCTCCCAAGAAATGCATGTTTGAATATGCAAATCACTATAAATTTTCCCTGATTCTGCTCTTTTGTCTAACAGCAGTGGTGAAAGAAACTTGGCCTTGGCAGTGAGAACCTGTAAAAGTGGCCATGAATGCAGTGGCTACTGCAGAGTATTACACACATTGGCTGAAATAAAAAATAAATAAATAAAAAGGAATGGTCAGACTTGGAAGTTGATACCAAAAAATCGCTGCTACCGTTGGAGGAACAGGAACTCTTTTGAACAGCAGATTTTTGGGGATCATTGGGTGGCTTTGCTCAGGAGGTAGAACGGGTCATCTTGTAATCGGAAGGTTCCTGGTTTGATCCCGGCCCCTCCAGAGAGCATGTTGAAGTATCCTTGAGCAAGACACTGAACCTCTAACTGCTCCTGATGAGCAGGTTGGCGCCTTGTATGGCAGCGTCAGTGTATGAATGAGTGTGTGAATGGGTGAATGTGAGGCATATGTTGTAAAGCGCTTTGGTTGATAGACTAGAAAAGCCCTATAAATGCAGTCCATTAACCATTTAAACCCTATGTCTGGCATTTTTCTGCATATAGGGCCCACAGAAAAAAAAACACCAGTGAAGCGTGGAGAGTCTCTCTTTGGCTAATGAAGGTGCAGGTACACACTGAAAAGAGATGTTATGTGCCCACTGTTCCATCCCAAAATACTACGGTATCAAGCACCAAATGAGCCAAAGACCCAGCTGTCATATGCAGTCAGAAATGACTGCACAAAAGCGCAGGAGGATGACTAAGATGCAGTTAGTGTGCTAGATGCTAGGGCTGCAGGGCTGCACAATTTGTCCTCGGATCATAACGCACAGTCAATCCATAGTCCTCCATCCAGCAGTGCGCCTCACATAACAGGTCAGCACACACAGTGGGCACAGCAGTAACCTCTCAGTGTCATCATCCTGGTGAGGCAGGCATGTAGCCTAATGACACAAGAGTGAAAGATGAAGTTATGACTTTTGGCAAACTTATCAGGGTTGGCTGAGGTTCTGTTGCCCCTTAGTCATCCCTGCTGGTCAGACAGGAGGGGTGAATGGACTGGGCGCAAAGATTATGTGTTTACCTTAGCTGTGTAAAATTAACCTATGCTACAAAAGAGGGGTCCAGACAAGCCCAGAAGTTCCACATAAAGGAAAAACAATTTTTCTCCAAGAGGAGCATTAGACATGACAAGACTGCTAGCCAGGGTGCTGCTGGTACCTCAGATACAGTAGCTCCGATATCTGACCCTGCTCCTGATGTAGCAACAGGTGCAGAAGAGAGGCAGCCACGCTCCAGTAATCCTACTCCATGCGAGGTGAGACGTGTGGCAGTAAGCATCGGGTAACAGGATGGGATCCTGCTTGGCTACATTGAGCTTGGTTGCTAATGTTTGCCAGAGGTGGTCGCTTGTTTAGTTAGCTATCTAGCTTTGTAGCTACATGGTTTTTAATCCCCTCCCCTCCCAAATCCTCCCAAATGGTAGACTTCAAGACATCTACCACCTGGCCTGAGAAAAATGTGGGGGAAACTGTGTGATATGGAATGGAATGATCCATGAGTGAATTGAATGACCCATGAGTTATTCGTGTAGGTGGAGAAAGCACTAGCGATAGTGAGAGCAAGAGTTTTCTTTAGTACTTTTACTTTTCAAGAGAGTGTGAAAGCTGCACCTTTACTCAAATAAAAAAAATGTCTGGCCTTAAAAGATCCTCCACTTTTTGTACACCATTAAGCCCCATGCAGTGGTAACCAGGACACAACATGAACAGTCAGCCCCTCTCTTCAGTTCCAGTTCCCAAAACCAATCTCAGACTATTTAGGTCAAGGTGTAAAGATTTATTTACAAGAATGATATAATCTAGGTTAACTACGAGCCAAGGCCAAAATAACAAACAATCAATATCTGAACTAAAAAGAGAATATTAGTGAACTGACAAAAGAAATCAACACAGTGCTCTTACCACCCTGGCTAACCACAAAATCAAATCAACTTCCAACTATAGGTAATATTCTAAGATTACATCCAGGACAGGCGTCTGAACAAACAACAATGCACAAAAGGTTAGGAGCGGAGAGCAGGAGGTTCGTGTCCGTATCCACCAGATCACTGGCACTGCCTTTGTACTCCATCTTATCTGAACTTCTCCAATCAGCTCCCGCCGCACTGCCAACACCTCCGTCCCGACAGAAGACGGAGACCTGTGAGATGATGCGAATCATCCACACGCACCCATTCATTCTTTCATTCATTCACAGGACACAATAGGAAAACGAAAACAACCTACCCACAAATTAGGTTTTCACGGACCACTCAGAAATTCAGAATCAGAACACTTTATTGATTGATTACTTTATTATCCCCGTGGGGAAATTAAGTCAGTTGCAGTTGCTCCCATTGTAGACAATAGAATAGAAAAGAACTATGTGAAAGAATGTAAAAATATGTAAAAATAGGGAATAAGAAATATGTTACAGAATGTAAAATATGCAAAAATATTAGTACACTATATGCTCTACTATACTAAATGGAAAATAGGAATAAGAAATGTATGTGAAATATGTACACTATGCAACAATGTATATCAACCATAGTAAACAATTATGCAGTATGTAAATATGTAGAGTATGTGCATTATGCTACAATAAGTACTTACAACAGTATAAATGGACTAAGAATAAGAGATTTAGGATGGAGTAATGAAAGCCACGTGGCCGCCCCTGATTCCCGGAACTGGGATTCGGGAGCTGACCTGTGGAATGTAGCTGCCAGTGTAATAAATATATGCAGAATGAATAATATACATATAGACTATAATATTGCACAGCCCAATTGCTCATGGAGATTACAAGGATAAAAACAGTAAGTGTTACTCACTTACTGTCACTTACTGTCCAGGGGTCCAGTCTATTGACTCAAAGTGACTGACACTCTGAGGGAGGAGTTAAACAGCTTGATGGCCACAGGCAGGAATGACTTCCTGTGGCGTTCTGTGGTGCATCTCGGTGGGATGAGTCTCTCACTGAATGAA
>OMLF01015464.1:0-26625 GCA_900302615.1 Holocentrus rufus
TTGCCATTCTATTGATTTACTTCAGTATACCTGTATTTTCTGCTGGATTCAGGGACTCCTGGTTAGACCTGGTAGAGATTCTGGTTACTTGCAGATTCAGTCCATTGTTTTATAAAATTCAGTGTGCTCAATGTGCTGTTCAAGAAACTAGACCAGTTTGTTGTTTAATAGCTTAATTTTTTTTATTTAGTGTTCTGAAATTACAAAACTTTCTGTATGTTTTTTTAACCAATGTATTCTGCTCTGTGTGAATAGCAGTGTCTTGATCACACATTCTTCTGTGTGTTGCTTCACTTGTGGTGTACAAATAGAATATATGAATTTCTGGTAGTGAGCTATATCACTGTACTACTCCTCTTACTACTACAGCTACAACTTTTCGTTATCAGGTTACAGGTGTGGTTGGCAGAGCTGAACTCCTGTCCTCAATCTTCCTCTTGGCTGCTTTCCTGGCCTACACTAGATCCACAGGCCCAGACCATTCCATTGGTAAGTCTAAGGTATCTCACCAGCCTCTTTCCTCATTACACCCCTCGTACTGGGAGAACTATCCTGTTTGTCATGTCTGTTTTGTTGTGAGTTTCTCTACTTGTATGTCCACCAAGACATATTTGCAGGTGTTCAAGATAAAATCTTTAAACATTAAACAGAAAGTTTGGTCATTGGCCAACAGGTGCATAATCCAGCAAAGCACGATATAACCCTTTACAGGTTCACAGACAAAACCCTTCAAGTTCATCTTTACCCTCTGGCTGTGCCTGTACTCCTACAGGCTGTTGTGTTGGCATCTCTTGCCAAGCGTCTGTTAACACGGTTTCCTCAGGCAGCTCTCTTAGACACTGGTTAACTGCCATCGCTGTGGCTACAGGAACTCGTTCCAGACTGTACGTGGGCAGAGGCTTGTGCTGAGAAGTTGGGGAGTGGCGCACAGAGAAAAAGAAGTCATTAGAGAATCCCTTGTGATATACCAGCATGAGTTTAATTCATGTGTGATGAATATACTTGATAGCTGGCAAGAACACACATTCTTTTATGAGCAGATGAATTCCGGCTGAAGTCCTACTCTTGACGGTATTTTGTTGCCAGTAGTTTTTAATGAATCTCCTAATTGGTAAATATTTAATAAATGAAAGAAAGAAAGAAAAAACCTAGACACTGTTGTTGCTGAATGACAGCAGGGTATATCCCTGAAGCGACCTGAATCCTCAATGCCACCTTGTGACTGTGTCCCTAATCGGTTCAACAGTTTGGACAACCAATGGGGGGCTGTATTAAGTATGGCTGCCCCCAGTAATGAGATCATGCAGTCCTCCTAATCTCTCCCACATTGCTACAGTATATAGTGTTGCTAGGACACCAGTATCCGCTGTCTGTCACCTGCTCTGTTCATAGGTAATTGTGGTAGCTGGCTAGTGGTACATTTGTTTTGTTTAATAATAGGGCTGTCAATCAATTAAAGAATGTAATCAAATCATTTATGTGATATTCTGATTAATTAATCACATTGATTGCAAACAATCACATGTATCAATATTTGCTTTGGAAAGCCCCCAAATGAAGATATTTCAACTCAAAAACACATTACATTGTTGTGGCACATGAGTAAAGCATTGGGGCCAAGCAGAGTTTTGTCCTCCACAACCAACACACTGATCGTTTGGAATTATGCGACTCACAGGATCAGGGGTCATTAAATCATATGCGTTAATTAATTTATTTTTTAAAATGTGTTCTTATTTGAGAATTAATCTAAATTATTAATGCTTTAATTTGACAGCCCTATTTAATAATAAAGTGAAGATGCTCCATCTATGAATAACTTATAACTATTGATAATGTTACGCTGTGCATAGTTATGTACAACAGCTCACCCATACAGCCCCATTCTAAATGGGCCAGCACCAATTATTAAACTAGGCTGTATAATATTTAACAATTGGGACTTGGAACCAAGCAGGCTGGTATAATGGAAATGAAGGTGGAACTATGAATTTCACGGCCTCATAATGGAAAATGATGAGTGATGTTTATTTTGAATTTGGAGAATGTTAAGATCTCCCCCTAGCCAGCATCCATTATTAAGGACTGTAAAAATCAATAGTTTATCTAGGTTACTAATTGCCTCATTGTGTGGAAGTAGTCATTTCTCACAGGTTTTTGATTACACTGACAATGACGAACAAAAATTGCTGTTCCGCTGAAAGTAATCTACAGGCATGTGCTTACTTCTACTCTCTGCAAAATATGTATACTCTTTTTCAACACTACCTATACTAAGATTCATTGTGAGAGACATTCACAGCAGGGAGCTGACCAGTGCAAGAAAGGGAACAGGAGCCCACACACCAGCCATTTAGGGCATTAAGCCCACTATAGATAGCAAGCGGAGCTGACACGGAGCAGACGACTTTATTTCAGCTCCCATGTTAATGGAGGTGTTTGTTCAGACATCCTCCGACATGCCGCTGACAGCACTGGCTGCCTGCACACATGAAACTTTTTTTTTTCCCAAACTGGAGTCTGTTTTTTCCGTTGTGCGCAGTGGAAAGACACGTAAAAGCACTAGAATTTACACCATAAATTGCATTATGTCAACACTGTAGGTCATGTAGCCTTTCAGTCCGGTTTTTGTAATTGAAATGAATGTTGTCTGCAGTCTAGCCTTGGGCATCAGAAAATAGGCCATCCAATGACATTTCCAGGGAAAAGTCAGTTTGCTCAAGACAGTTAAAATATTGCTGATATGGATATAGGTCGCCATAATCCACAATACAAGCATGACCAGTGACCAACTTTCAACTGCACGCGCATTTCTGCCTTCAGCTTTACCACTGCCTCCATGGCTTGCCTGTGTAATCACCGCCTAAGAAGCTGAGTTAGAATAAAGAGTTCTATTGAGTTGGTACGGTGCAAAATATTAAAAGTGAAGTGGTCATTGTGTGCAAGACAAAGTCCCTTCGAGGCAAGAAAGGTTTTCATTCATGTAAACAAATATTTCAGCCCATTAGGCCATCATCGGTGCTCTTTTACTTCTTTGTCCTCACTTCCCAGTTTTTGGATTCGATAACCCAAAACAAACCCCACTGGTATTTAATCAGCAATGGTGCCGTTTCAAATGTCTCCGTGTTTCATAAGCTGTTCAGTACAACCACACTTTTCTACTGATGGCTGTTACATAGCTGCACTGGAACATCGATTTGTGCCTCGCTGAAGTGTAGCTGAGGGAGGAAATACTTATTACTGGAGCATTTTATTAAAAAAAAAATTCTGAAATCAATTATATGATATGCTGAGTCATTATTCGTATCAATGCAAACCAAAAAATCACATTAAAGGTACGCCTTATGTACCAGGTTATACGGTAATATCTTTTTTTCATTGAACATAAGCCTATCACTTAGCCTAAAATGTGGCTATAGCAGATCATTAACTTATATACAGTAATTCAGGTCATTTCTTTCCATGTTATTATTTTTATTACTAATTCATCTAAATAACGCCTTAATTTGACATCTAACTTATTACTCATTCATTTACTCATGCACTGTACTGTGGGGATTTCAACTGGTAAATTTCTGGCTACCACCACGTCCCCCAGCCTAATGTGACCTGAACAGTTTCACTTGGGCTTATACTAACAGTATTTCTGCTGACTTAGGTGTTTTCCCCACAAATCATGCGCGGCCATCAGCTGAGCAAGCAGCGCCCTGGGATTTAGTGCACCATACACCCCAAGAGAGTTTGCCCACTTTAGCACTTTGCACAGAGGTATTCATAACTGAAGAACCGCTGTCAGAGGTTGTTATGTTTGGAGTGACTGCTACTGACATCTTTTTGTCTTTCAGTTTGGACCCCCATTGCTCTGACTGTGGTTCTGGTGGCTGCAGCAACGTTATGCAAGGAGCAGGGAATCACTGTGGTCGGAATCTGCTGTGTTCACGAGGTGTTTGTTGCACAAGGGGTAAGGCTCCTAACCTTGGTCACTCTTTGCTAGCATCACTCAAAGTTAGTCATGTCTGCAACAACAAGCTGTAAAGTCCTTTTTTTTCTTCTTCCTTCTTTTGCATAACGGGTTCCAAACATATTGTTGGTTGTTGAAAAGGAGTGATAGCAGGCAGCTGTTTCCTTGCCTTTGTTCCTCAGTCAGCCTCCATCTTATCAAAGCAGTGTTGGTTTGATTTGAGATTTCACCAACTTCTTTCTGTACTCCTACATGTGAATCTATGGCAGAAAGCGAAAGAATATCTCACCCAGCTATATCAATTCACCATTGTCTGTGCCTCATAGTGCAGCCATTGTGTGGGTTAAGCGAGTTCAGGCCTTCGCTGTAAGTTTTTGTCCAGGGCTCAAGATAGGAAGACAGTCTTCAAACTGTATAATCTTCATACTGTAGGGGTTAAATTCCATGAAATGCTTATGAAATGATCGTCATCGATTACAATGATTCTCTTTTCTCCCGTAGCTCTTTAGAAATGAGATTCTTCAGCTTTTACATCGGGTTCCACTACAAGTGTGGCAAGTTGGGAAATGTATGGGGAATGAAGTTGCTAGTTTACAGGTCATGAAAAGTTTTGAAATAGCACAAAAAGTATGATTGTTTTCAAAATGTAGTCGGTGTTCAGCCCCCATACACTCATGACATCTTACAAATATCATCACAATCTTCAGCAACACAGTGAGAGAGACGTGATTTTACCCAGCCACCATCGGCAAACGTCATATTGAACACTTGCTAAAATCTTTAATTGTTGCCAGGAAGTTAAGGTATAACAAATGTATTGAATTTTAACACCAAAATTGTATATGATCCCAGTCTGTGCCATTAAGTTAAGGCGATCCCTCCTCTCTTTGTCCCTTTACTGCTCTCAGTTTACCCTGCCTACGCTGCTGGACACACTTCTTCAGGTACTGCGGGGTAAAGATGGTTTCCCCTACGCCGTGCTGCAAACGCTCCTCAAGCTCATTGTCCTGATCATCAGCACCCTGCTGCTGGTCATCGTCAGGGTCCAGGTGATCCAATCCCAGCTTCCTGTCTTTACAAGGTAGGTTCACACGCTCGTGTGTGCACAATTATGCAGTTGCCATCATTGGATTATGTTTTGAATTTGTTGGCCATCAGCAGAGAAAAGTTTTTGGTCTAATAGAGTTGTGTGGAAAAAATCCTGCACGCTGTCTCTTACTTGCAGTTTAAATATTCCAATGGGGAAAAAAATAAAAAGATAAACATTTCAAGCTTGTGGCCTTCCTCAGGTATTTCTCTACAAAACTACCAGGCTTCTACACACGTCTTCAAAAACACTTGTATTCGAGACTTATCATTTAAGGGGACAAATGCCATGTAAAATCTTTGTTATTTTAATGTAGAGGCCATTTGTATTCCTCAAATTGCCCGCTACTTCTGGAAATATTTTAGTTTGTCTTTTGATGTGTGGTAATTTTACCTCTGTACCCCTCAGTCTCAGATGCTTCGGTTACCTCTTTCAGTTCGGGTTTGACACGGTTTGAAAAAAGTGTTGGTCCTACAGCTGCTGCATCTTATCTTAACAACAAGAACAGACGTTTGTTGCTGCTTAAGAGCAGTGGAATACATTAAAAGTAGTTATGTGAATGTAAATGGATCGCAAGATTATATAAACACATTAAAGTAGTCTGATTTCTTTATTTATTTCAAATGATCTTATGGTTTACATAATGTCATTATTTATTTGATTAAAGTAGAAAATCTTCCCATGCCTTCTTTTTTCCTGTTGCAGCTGCTGGAGTGTGTGACTAATGGACCTAGCCTTATTTTGTAGCACATCGTGCTTTGCATGACCTTGAATTATATTTTATATTTACATAACTGTCGTCGTTACTCAGAGTGACTTGAAACAACTGCCACAGTAGAATAAGATCAAATTCCTGGATCACAAATATTATAAGCAACCCACTGCGAGAAGTAAAAGGCTCAAAGCTGCAGCATCCTTCACAGATATCCACTCATCTCCATAATGGATGCATTAACAGTGAATTGCAAGGTAAAGAAATAAATAAGTAAAGCAAGTAGGTGCCAGTGAGAAAATGTGGTATGCTTTATTTAAAGTGAAATGACTATAGACGAGAGCAGACAAAATTTACCCTCGCTTGTGTTTAACAAGATGAAGATGTTCATGTGTAAATGTATAACGTTTTTTTTGCTGTATTGCTATAAGTAATAATTGTACACATTCAGAATAAAAATTTCAATAAAAAGCGGTTTAGATTACCAAATTACCAAGCAGACGAAACACCATGGAGATGCACCAAATGTTAATATACGTATTGAATAAGGTATTTATCGACTGTACAGGAATCCACACAGACACAACCTGATGGCATTTGATCTCAAAGATAAAATTCCAGAAGATTAGTCTAGATAGACTAATCCTCAGAACCGGTAATCCCAAAGCTGTCTCCAGATTGTCTCAGGGAATTTGTGTGATCAAAAAAAAACCCCAGTCATAACAGGACTGCATGTTCAGATTATCACAGTCCCAGTTGTGATTGGTATCTGCGATGTCCAAAGAGGTGGTTCTTTTAATCTCATTAGAAATACTAGCTGTATGGTGGTACTGAGGTATGAGCTGGAGGTGCTCATCTTAAACACCAAAGACAGATTAAAGCTCATGGATGATGGGATGCTGATGAAGACTGTGCGGCTCATTGTGACTCCTGTTGACATGTTAACACAGGCTCATTCATGATTTACAGTGCTGTCTTCCCATGTTTCCAGATTGGAAATGCTTCTTTCCAAGTTGTGCTGTCAACAGGATGGTTACAGATGTATAATTTCAAACAGATTTTTATTTTCATACTTCTTTTTGTTTTTGGACAGAGCTCCCATGTATATCTTTCATATAAAGAAAGTTTCTTTTTTTCCAGTTTGTAGTTAGGTTTAAATTCTTAATTCACATAAATTGAATTCCAGCGAGTAGCACCTTAATGACTGATGGCACCGTAAGCTGATTTAGAATTAGGTATAGTGAGGAGGCCTTTGCTTGATGATCTAAAGGATCTGTTCAGTGTGTACTAAGTCAGTGAGCAAGTCAACAACCACGGAAAGAGCTATTCTTAGATTTAAAAAAAAAAACAAAAAAAACAATAAGAAGTATTTCAAAATCAATTCTTTGTTTTACTGGGAGGCGGTGAAGAGAAGTCAAAATGGGAGTGACGTGTTAAAACCTTTTGCTTTTAATTAAAACTCTGGCTGCAGCATTCAGAATGGGTTGGAGTTCATTCAACGCCTGCTTTGTCAGTCCAGCAAAAAGTGCGTGATAGTAATCTATTAGAAATAAATGCCTAAACCAGCTTTTCAGAGTCAAACTGTGAGAGGGAGCATCTAACCTTAGATATGTTTATGAGGTGATAATTGGCGAGATATAAGGTATGTGCTTCTGGAAGTTAAGATCGTCATCCAAAATCACACCCAAGTTTTCGGGCATGCTCATGAAATGGCATGCCTTGCTTCCACAGAAGCCTGATTCAGAATGCAATTATTAATTATTTATTATTGACCTCAGCAGAGAGTAAAGCTGCAGGCCCACAAAACAAGCACGCATTTGATTTTGTAACGTTGGACATGGTGTTAAAGGAAGTGCTTGTGGTCCTGTGATCTCTGTTTTCAACATTCCTTTTATGGAATTCTGTTAGCCTGTCTAAAAGCTTTTCCAGTCTTAGTTTATAGTCTTAGTTTAACTGTTATAAATTTTTTCCTCAGAAATGCCATATATGTCCATACATGGCATACAAACTCTGTTTGCATTTACCCTCGTCTGCTCTACAGCTCCCATGCTTTATTTTTTTTAAGAAAGATTAACTGTACGTCTCTCTGTGTCCCTTTGCCTCTGCAGATTTGATAACCCAGCAGCGGTCAGCACCACTCCCACTAGACAACTGACTTTCAACTACCTCCTTCCCGTGAACGCGTGGCTTCTGCTGAACCCCTCGGAGCTGTGCTGTGATTGGACGATGGGCACCATCCCTCTGGTGGAGTCGCCCCTGGACGCCCGTAACCTGGCCACCCTGTTATTCTACACGATGCTGGGCCTGCTAGCTTACCACAGCCTGCGCTACAGACACAGCTCTGCCAAGACCGTCATCATGGTGAGAGGAAGTCAAAGAATTCAGTCAGATAATTTGTGCGGTTTGACAGTATGATCAACAAAGTTAAGAGGTCAGATCATCTCTGGCGGTTTGCTATATTTATGACTTTGGTTGACAGTAGCCTCTCGGTTAATGCGAAGATTGTGTTAAATGTGGCAAATGCGGTCTTATTTATAGCACGGGAAGACCAAACAGCGTAAGGGGAGTATGATACATTCATAGTGGTGTGTTGAATTCATTGGTTGGAAGAACACTACAAGATTTCTTGAAACACTTTTTGAGCTAAGTGTCACCCCACTGCCATTTTTACTCTTAAAGCTCAAGATAAAACAGAATTGCCCGTTGTACTGAACCATCTCTCTGTAGGCTGTAGAAATACAGGGAATGCAGAGCCCCAGACCAACTTTTTCCATGAGGAGTACTGATGATTTCAGCTGTAGTTTTTAGAAGCCCAAATTTAGGAGCACTGCCTTAATCAGCATTTTGTACAGCGCAATTATATTTTTTGCCAATTATATTTTTTGCCACTACCAAGCGCTCAAAGTATTGAAAGTGCTCCACAGGCAAAAGGGAGTCCTACCTGTTGGCATGTGTGTGTGTGCGTGTGTGCTAGGACTAGGAAGTGGATGAACTAGAGAGGCGCCAGGCCTAGCCACAAAAGTCCTTTCCAGACAAGACAAAAATCTGCCCTAGGGCTGGGCAACATGACCAAAAATGTCGTCACATTAAAATTTGTCATATCAGTCAAAATTGTTAATCATTTTCACAGACCTCAAATGGTTACATCACATTTAAAGCCAACTTTTGGTTGTTGTTGAAGTGAAAGCTGAAGAACACAATAGGTGAATTGTGGTTCCAAATATTCTCTTCTTTATGTTACACTCTGTCTAGACATATGTACTTGCCAAACCTCACATCCGAGGTGGAAATTGAAAAATCTCCAGATATGGTCGCAAAATATAACTAAATGGTTCCACCCTGGAATCATGTACTGATTTCCACTCTTTAAAACAAAAAGGATCCTGCCACGTCAGTCCAGGAAACTGACTGACGCTAATGTGTCGTCTGCAGTGGTTCCTGGTTATTTTAAAGTATTTAAAGGAGCTTCCAGACAGTGACCTGCAATAGTGATTGTTAAAGTAAAGACAATTCTACCAGCTAGAATTTACCAGCATTTGGTGACCGGAGACTTGTCATACAACCCTGGTGTGCACACTCGTTCTGGTTCCTCCTAATTCTTTTTGTTTTAACAGCCTCAGGACATATGCCATGTTACATTGTTCAGTTAACAATTTTGGCATACTGAAGCTCAAAACCAGAATACACAACACTTTTCACAAAAAACAATCATGACGAAGCAAAAACTCAGCAATACAACAAAGAGATAATGAATGGGCAGTGAGGGCCAGAACAGCTGAGGAGAGATAAAAGGAAAGGATGAATGTGTGATGGTTGTGATGGACTAAATTACCATCTCTTGTGTAATAGGCCCTCGACTTTCTTAATTTAAGGTCAGTCAACTTCCTCACAGTATTGCTCTTAGCTCCCCTTTGAGAAAAGGGGACAACAAATCAACACAAGCAATCCGAATATTGACCCTTGTTGTGTTTATTCTGGTTGCTAAGAGCATTTTGGAACATGTTACGTAACCGTGTCACACTGCATTGTCGTCGTCTCACATCACACACTCTCCTCAGACCTCTGTCACTTAGAGATCACCAGAATATTGATTGGATTATTTTGCTGACAAAGTTCCCTAATCAATGTTTTGTTCTTGTGCTCTTGGTTCGAGTTTTCCTTCAGAAGTACCTGTGATATTTGGGACTTTCTGGACTTTTATTTATCTGCATAAGTTCAACTGAGCACACGTTCTCTTTCCCAGCCACATCCTGCTTCACATTTGTACATTCATAAACATTCACAACTGGGAGTGTCCAGCACAGTCTTGTACTGGTGGCCATTAGGAGCTGGCCAGTACAGTCACAGTCCATTGCTGTTGGCCACTTCTCAATCTCACCGGCGCAAACATCTTGTAAACATGTGGAAAAGTGTTTTTTTTTTCATTTGTGGTGACAGCCTGCTGGCTGCACACACAGTTGTTAGCATGCAAGCAAAGATGCGTTTTAAAGTAGCCTACTTTTGATTTCAACTCCGGTGTTTCGCCTCATATATTAAGAGACGATTTTTTTATTTGATCAACTTCAAATAATGAAAAGGCCTTTTTGTGAGTGAATCGTCTCTGAACAACAAAGCCAGACGGGGTGGCATACCTCCGCTGAATAAAATAGTACTTCTCTTTGGTCAATGTGTAATTGATCCTGTATAGGTGATCCAGAATAGGTGAAACATCTCCACACCTGAATATTTAGACAGAGTATGACTATATGTTTTATGCACTGTCACATTAATCTCACATGGCCATCTCCTTACAAAGTGTAAACTTTGTTCATCTGACTTTCTTCCCATCTTCAGCAGTGACATTTTGGTATTGTTTGGTCCCTGCTATATAATGCCCATATATAGACTTGTTGTCAAAGACGTGGTTTGAAAACTGCTGTTGTCCCCCGAAGGCCGTAATTTGCCAATTACCCTGCGACCATTTTACTAAATAGAGTAGGGTGTTCTTTGTTTAATTTGTTTTGAATCTGGAATGCAAATGCTGTTTTGATACACTTGTAGTTCAGAAAATTACCTCGCACAAAATTGCACAAAATTTAAGTGCGGTAGCACTGTCAAAAAAATTAAAGCAGTCTCCTTATTTTTGAGCATGAACCTCATTGTTGCTGTTTTTATGCTTTGATATGCTTGTGTTCATATGGTGCGGTTCTTTAAGTTCTGCCTGGTCTTGCTTTGGATGAAAATATCTTGCTTTGTTGAAATCTCTCCATAATACATTGTAGCTTCTCCACCGTGTTCAACTTGGCTGCAGTCTGGCACTGGGACAGTTTTCAGCACTCATGGGAGCAGTACGGCCCCCAAGTGCTTCACTACACTCTGTTAATATTTTTACAAAAAACGGGGATTTATTTTTCATCTGAAGTCCTTTCCCAAAGTTAAAACACTATCAGCAATCACGAGGTATAGAGGATCATATTAATTTAGGCCCATGTTACAGTCTCGACTGTATTTGTGTAAATATTTAAATGAAATATATAATGTATCAACAGCTTGAGAAAACCCAGATCATTTTGTTTTCTTTAGAGCATACCCATCAGAGACAAAGAAAACAATGTGTTTATAATAGATGGCAACGGCTTTGCTGAATTACTTGATAAAATGGTATTTGAAATCAGTCAACGAGCCTTATCAGGTTCATCCATCCATTCATCCATCTGTTTTCCATTACCCTCGTATTCCTATTAAGGCTCACACATGCATTCAGTGGAAGGGCGGGAAACATTCAGGACATGTCGCCACCCCATCACAGGACTAACACACATACAAACACGCTCACACACACACACGAGGCAGTTCAGAGTCTCCTATTAACCTTTTTTTTTTGTCTGCTCTCTCTCTCTCTCTCTCTCTCTCTCTCTCTCTCAAAATTCCAAAAGCACTTGTGTAATAAGAAGCCATCAAGTAAACAACGTGATATAACATGAAATAACATTTTTTTCCCAGTATTAAGCACATTCCTGTAATACACATGAGTATATTTGATTCAACCAAAGTGAGTTACGAGGCATTGTGTAATGTGCTTTGATTTAGACTCCTAGAAAACATGTTATATATAGACACACATTACACATACACACCACATACATCCACACTAGATACACACTTTTATGAGCATGAATAGAATCCTGTGTCCTTTGCCAACTCTCAAACCCAATGATCTCGTTCAACGCTGGTTACTGATAATTTGGCTACATGAAGTATGACATAAATCAGCTTTACTTTTGGTTGTAGTCAAACAAGCTGGTGATAATGCTAAAGTTAGTTACAGCAGTTAATGGTTTTGGTTGAAGCTTGTGTGGTGAAAAAAACTAATGTTCAGCCAGCTATTTGTGGTCGCCACAAACTGTTCCCTGTCAGCAACATTCCTTGATAAAGTGATTGGTATGAACATTTCTTTCAGACAAGCCGCACAATAAATTAGACTACATCACTTGATGGTATCAATTTACATTTTTGGTACATTTTGGGTGCAACTAGTTGCACCCAGGGACTTTAGCGTTTAATATTTTCAGCATGTTGCTTCCTGGTGCTTGCGAGCGCTTGGCGGTTGCGAGTACATTCAAACAACGTGGCTCGTGTGGAGTTTGATGGTTTTGTTAATTTATGTGTCTTTCTCCTGAAGGCTCTCTCTTTGATCGTGCTGCCTTTCATTCCTGCGTCCAACCTCTTCTTCCCCGTGGGTTTTGTTGTGGCAGAGAGGGTGCTTTATGTGCCCAGTATGGGATTCTGTGTACTAGTGGCACATGGATTCAGGATCGTCTCTCATAAAGGGTGAGTGCTCGTCCTAAATTATTTTACTGCCTTAAAAGGGGTAACCCTGAAGCTTCTACTGTGGACCCTTTGGTGTTTCTTTATTTCACTGACTCAGTAACAGCGCCAAGACTGAAGAGAAAAAAAAATGTTTTTCTACCATATATTGGCTCATAGAAAGCATGGGAAAGAGAAGACATTTCTGTTTCGATTTCTGCTGTGATCACATTTTCCTCAAGAGGCACATGCTGGTGGAACATTAAAGAACTCTCCAGTTCTCATTAGCAGCTGCAGGTTTTGCTTAGAGCCATGCATATTTATTTGCTATTAGATTCATACATGACGTGCGTGAGTTACCTTGCTCGATAAAAAGAACACACTGAGCAGCACACTGATGTTGCTCAGAATATCAGCTTACAGAATCTGTAATGTAAATTCTCCTCTATAGAAACATGAAAAAGATTTCCTGGTTGATGATCGGAGTGCTGCTTACCACACATGCAGTGAAAACATTCAACAGGAACTGGGATTGGGAGTCTGAGTACACGCTGTTTACCTCTGCCCTGAAGGTAGGATGGAAAGCCAATCAAGCAGCCATCGCCAGCACATCATCACTCACACTGGCAGCGTATTTTGGCTATTTTCCCATATCAGAACAGTTTCCTATGTCAAAAGTTGAATTATGTTATGATAAAAGACTTCATTAAACACAAAAGGTGGCTCGTTCTTTTTACTCACCCCTCTTCGTAAAGCAAAACACGCTCATTCTTTTTTTTTCTGTCCACCACTCCAGGTCAACAAAAACAATGCCAAGCTTTGGAATAATGTTGGCCACGCTCTGGAGAACCAAAACAATTACGAAAAAGCCCTGCGGTATTTTCTACAGGCCACTCGAGTCCAGCCAGGTAAGACAGAACATTTAGTCCTTCATAAATCATAACAATCTGAGCTTCATGGATGAGTCGATGGTATCACACATGCAATGATATTCAATTCTGTCAGGGCTTGTTAAATTACTTTTCAGGTGTGTGAAAGGGGGCACTGCACGATTTCACAATTTGCTTTCAGTCTGACATTATACAGTATTGCAGCAGTTTAATCAATTTGAATTTAATTCAGTTTAATTAAGCAAAATGATGTTCAGTCTCAGTGCTGTCACAACTTTAAAGACTAATGTAAAAGAACTTTTTACTGTAAATAACTGTAAAGCATATACTGACTGTATAAATCGTTTGGATCACCATGTATAAACTAAGTCTATAGGCTATGATGCCTTTTGGGTAAAAGACAGTTTATACAAAACTTATACAATTTTGTTCATGTAATTACGTTTTATATTAATTCCCCTCAACCCCAGTCTCTTCACACATGGAGACGTTGAAAAGCCGAGCAGTATATTTTGATGACTTCACCTACCAGATCAATTACTCAAATTTACTGTTAAAAAACTCTACAGAAAGAGCAAGTCGGCCTTCACTTGGCATGTCTGTTTTGCTCAACAGCGTGGGCTTGCAGGAAACATGTCCTGAGTGGAAATTTGAAATCTTTTGTCGGCTCACCACCCAAGAGTGTTTCCCCAAGATTAACCATGTAAACACATTAACCCGATGAGGATTTCCTGGTTTGTTAATCATCAAGCATCAGTTTTTCTTTTCAGAGTGACCCCATTGAACACTTCACTTATCCTACTTGTTCCCAGAAGAATTTATTTTATTTTTAGCTGATTACAGCAAAGTTATATATATATATATATTTTTCTTGAGCTACATAAAGCATGTAAATTTTGTATTTCCTTTTACTTTGGTTTAGTTTGGTTTGTTTGCACAGAGTTGAAACATAGAAGTAAACTGGGAAGCAAGAAACAAACATACAAAAAAGTAATTAAATAAAATAAAGTAAAATGCATCCACAAGTGGCAGTTGTAGGGGTCCACGCACACCATGAAAAGAAGAAGAAGAAAAAAATGTGGGTCATGAAGGAAAGCTGGGAAGACTTTGACTTGACAAATTCCTTTAGTGGATTCAAATGAATAATGCAGTTGCAAGCAGTAATCAGCGGGGTCAAAGAACAATATGACAACATGACTGAAGATGACTCACATAGTCCTTGTACTTAGAACTAATAAACTGAAGCTTCTCCTGTAAACCGTGCACAAGAATACAACTTATAAAGTGGAAGTTATCATTATGAGTGTATGAACACACACACCCATGCTTTACTGATCATTTAAAAAGTTTTCATGGGAAACATAACAAATCATAACATAGCAGTTGTGAAATCACAAGCCAAGTTCTAAGCTAAAATGTCACAGGCCACACCCCCTGGCCGCTCCCCAAGTTAAGACTTTACTGACTAGTATGCCATGTTACAATTTTTTTTCAAAACCTCATTATGCTACTGCATATTTCAGTCCACTGTCACTTACCTTTATTATGCTGCTTCCTATGTTTCTGCAGATGATATTGGTGCTCATATGAATGTGGGAAGAACCTACAAGAACTTGAACAAGTCTAAAGAGGCTGAAGACGCATACATGATTGCCAAATCCCTCATGCCACAGGTATAGGAAAATTTCACATACAGAATGTATCTATTTTCTGAATGTATCACATTAAATAGCACTGTAACACCTACTCTCTCTATGATTTTAATTTACCAGGTGAATTCAGGTGAAAGAATTGGAACCCACACCTGAATGGGCTATTTAGATCAGTGGTTCTCAGTCCTGGTACTCAGAACCAGGAGCTAGGGTTAGGTAAAAACAAACAAACAAAAAAAGTGTATATCGCCATTTTCAGCTTTGTGGTGAAAGTTGAAAAAGTGAATTGTCATGTCCATGTCATGTCTGCTATTTTAAAAGAATTAGAATTTTACTTTGACATTTCTCAAATTGATTTCCTTCTGTGTTGACCATCAGGTTATTCCTGGGAAGAAATATGCCACACGTGTGGCCCCTAATCACCTGAATGTTTACATAAACCTGGCAAATCTGATCCGGGCCAATGACTCACGACTAGAAGAGGCTGACCAGCTCTACCGACAGGCAATCAGCATGAGACCAGACTTCAAGCAAGCTTACATCAGCAGGCAAGAACGATAATTTTGGACTTAACAGATCTCAGTTCACCAATAAAATAAAACAGCAATAAATAAGCAATAAAACAGTCACTTCAGATGCTGTTCGGTTAAGAGTGTTTATCGGGGGGTGGAGTACCACAGTATGGTCAGAGAGGTCATCCTGAAACCAGACTCTCCCAGAGTCGATCACCCATGGCCCCGAGTGTCAGGCCTATGAAGGTGTCCTTGAGCAAGATACTGAATCTCTTATTGAACAAGCTCCAGGAAAAACAAATCTATAGCTTACTCTATTTTGGACGACAACAATGCTTCTAACCAGCGAGTAATGTATGTATGTTGGGCTTTCCACCACAGTGGGGCATCTAGAAACAGACTTTGAAGTACATGAAAACATGCTCCATGATCAGGGGACGGGATTCATATAACTGTCCCTCTTTGACGCGAGTCCACTATTTCACAGTACCTTTTATCACAGGCAACATCACAGTTGACCTTTAATGACACATTTTATGGAAACTTCATGATTTCATAATTGTATAGTACTATAGCATGACTGATTGTCTGACAATTTGCCCACTCGCTCAAAGATTTTTTTTCTCCTATTTTTTTGCACGTGAGGTTTGAACTCCCCCCATTGATGATCAATTCATAATCACAAATTTTCCATATAAAATATCTCATTGTTCTATATATATATATTCCATAGCCAGACACCAAGTAGAGTGTTTTTTTGTTTTTTTTTTGGCAAAAACAGTTGGAAAAGTACAAAAATATTTTCAGCCCCAACACATGATTACACAGTTAAAACCCCACTTCCTTTCACCTAATAATATTTGTTGTTGTTTAATAATCTCCATCCGTATTGGCAGTAATAAAAAAATACTAAATCCAGACAGAATGAAAAGGATGACAGAGTTAATTCACCATACAGTAGGTTATTTCATTTCTATTTTTTATTAAGATAGCTGGACAAGATAATATTTTTGTTTTGGACAGGATGAAGTTTCTGGGATTCTGAGGCAGATGTTGAGAATTGTTGAACGCCTTGATCGTCAAAAGGCTTGAAACAATGGCTACATTTACTGTACGTAGATGCTTTTTAGATGTAGTCAGTAGAATAATCTTGTGTAATGACCTCAGGGAAGTTAGTGTTACGGCTGACAGCCAGTCTCCTTTGATTTTTTTTGTTTACTCCTTTACAGCCATCGACCAAGTGATCTTTGGTTTTCATAAGGGCCATTCCTCTGAAACTGTTGGCAGTGCTCATGTTAGGAGCACGGGAGTCTTGCATCAGATCACACACATCTGTCTCACACTTCAGTACCACTGTGCCAGTGCAAGAGAGGAGAGCATTGCTCCTGTAGCGTAGATATTACAGGGTGTCCTATTGTGAAACCAATGTTAGACAGTAGCTTGACAAGGTGCTCCTGCCTGTCCAACAAAGATTAAAGTATGACCAGGCCTTTGTCATTTGGCTCCCACATTCAATATCCATCTAGGGGGAGATGAGGCTAGCCACCTCTAACATCTTTCAAATCCATTTTCACACTTGACTTTATTAACTTGCCTTCACCTGTAGTATTTTATTTTACACTGGGTTTTATATATTGTTTAAATCCCTACCACCACCATCTCCAGCATAAGTTGTTCTTGTTGTTTTATGATTATTGTATTCTTTTTTTTTATGAAGTACAAGTAAAACTCTGTTTTGATAGGAATTATTAGCTATTATACATAAACTAATGGATATATAATCAGTAACATATTTCTTAGTGAATAGGCAGAGTATCAGTGACCTACAGAGGGAGATCACTAAATTCATCTGTGCAGGCAGAATGCCTGAAACTCAGTACGCTTGAGCGGCCCTGGAAGATAGGATGCATATCTTTGCCAAGCACTGAATATTATATGTGGCCAATACAGCCAAGAATCATTTATGAATGGGTTCACATGACAGACTCAGAGTGGATGAACATAAAAGCAATGTGTTCCCCAGCAACACTCTCTACCCTTCCAACATTCAAGTTACGAGACATTCCAGGAAAATTGGAGAGCAAACGTAGGTTGGGTTGCACAACAACCTTTTCCTGTTTTCATGTTTGACAATTTTACTAGAATTCATACTTAAGCATAAACTATTTTATAGAATGGTAACACCCACGCAAATTGCAGCAATGGAAAAGTCAGATCATTGGCACAGTAGCCCTGGAAGGAGTTCTTTGATTGAAAGTTCTAAGTTTAAACAGTTGAGAGAAAAATGGGCCCCGTTCTGAATGATTTTAAATGGACACACTGAGCCAGCAATTTATATACATTCAGCAAAATGTGATATGGAGAGCCCAAATGAGTGAGTCCAAGGTTATGTATATGTAACAGTCATGTATGTGTTTGGAGGGGTTTGTGTATATAAGGAAACATGTTTCTGTGAATAGGCATATATAGATATGGATGGGCGTGCACACAAATATGTGTTAGTGTGTGTGTATGCAGACCAGTGTGAGTGTAGGTGTATGTGCATGCATTTATGCTTGACTCCTCTTTTGTTCCTTTGTGCACAATGGCTTGTGCACAACTATGTACTTAGCAAAATGCATGCATGTCTGCTTCTGCATTAGCACATTAGCACTGTTTGTCAAAACAGAGACTGTATACTTTTTTCTTTTCTCCTCAATACAAAAAAGGAGAAGGATTTATTGTGCAGATTTGAAATGACATGTACATTCTTAAACTGAGGGGGATCCTCCTTTGATGTGCAGGTTTCAGTTTGCAACACAAACAAGATCTGCATCTTTTCAGACATTTCACTTGAGCAGTGTTTATTTTTTATTTTATTTCCCACATCCCCTTTCTTTATCTTTCCCCCTTTGCCACTCAGGCACATCAAACTTGTGCTAAAATGAAAAAAAAAACTTCCTGCATTATTCATTCTGCTTTTCTGGTATTCAGGAGAACTGGATCATGTGAAAGTGTACTGAATGCTTTCAACAGAAAAAAACAAAACAAAAAAAACAATTGAAATTCCCTTATATGTTTTTGTGTGTGTGTGGCCCTTTGAACCCAGAGGGGAGCTGCTATTGAAGATGAACAAGCCCACAGAGGCCCGAGATGCCTACCTCCGAGCCCTGGAGCTGGACCATACCAACGCTGATTTGTGGTACAATTTGGCCATCGTCAACATCGAGATGAAGGAGCCCTCAGAGGCCCTGAAGAATTTCAACCATGCCCTGGAGCTGAACCCACGCCACAAGCTGGCGCTGTTTAACTCAGCCCTTCTCATGCAGGAGTCCGGTGAGTGAGGCCGGTTCCGTGATTGAAAAGCTAATGATTAACGATCGTGATCAAATCCAAGCTGCAGCTGGAGACAAAATCGGTGGACATTGGGCAGTTGAAAACGTTACGGTAATGGATTGTGATATTCATTAACAAATGCTTGTCCCTTCTTGCAGCCCCCAGTTATTTGACACCAACGGATAAGAGAAAAGAAAAAAACTGATTTTATCTTCAGGGTGTGACCGGGTTCTTAAGGCCAGGCCTTTTTGTTGTGCTGAAACCTGTGTGCACTGTCAGTCTCTAGCCAAGTTTCTGCCATGTCACGCTCCATTGGAGCTGTGAGAGCAAAAATATTTATAAAGCACTTTAATTCATAGCAAGTGTGACTGTTGCTTTAGTCGGCTTATGTCATTTTTTTCACCTGTTACTTGGCTTTTGTAAATCTTAGCACAGTACTCATGCAGTCTTTATAACCAGCATATTCTTGCTCTGGCGGCTTAATCCAAGTGCATATGGTGGCATTAAATGTCGCTGATAAGAGTTAGTTCACACTGATGTACCTAAAGCAATGAAGGTTGGTGCAAACAAATTCAACAAAGAAAAGGTGACTCATTAAGATAGCAATGTTTCAGCTCTGTACAGCGTGTGTTCCTCTTCTAGCTTACTCACCTACGCATGACCCCCGTGACCAGTCAACCTTTGATATTAAATCCCCGTGGAAAAAGAAATCACTACCGCTTTTGTCGGTTGAAAGGTTTCCAAAGATTGATTTCTTTTGAAATGACACTTCCACCATTAGAAACAAGCCCTAACCTTATCGTGAAAAAAAAAATATTAGAAAGAATCAAAACAAACTGCGGTACTTTCTAGAATAAAACCGATAAAGCCTGCTTCCTCTTAGATAGTTCGAGGGATTGACTTTATTTCAAAATGGGTAGCCTGTTTTTGCATTTTGGAATTAAAGGTTTGCAGTCAAGTGCAATTCCTGAAATAGAAAAAATTGCATTATTTCACAAAAATTTCATAGCAAAATTTGTTGCAAAATAAGTGTCAGTCTTTCCATGAAAAATACCACAATTTTATCAAATGTCCCCCTGGCTCTAATTTATCATGGCGTGCTTCCTCTACCATTGCTCTGGTCCAGGTGAACCAAAGTTCCGCCCTGAGGCCAACCGCCGTTTCCTGATCTACGTGAAGGAGGAGCCAGACGATGCCAACGGCTACTTCAACCTCGGCATGCTGGCCATGGACGCCAACGAGAACGCGGCGGCCGAGCGGTGGATGCGTAAGGCCATCGATCTGCAGGCAGGCTTCCGCAGTGCCCTGTTCAACCTGGCGTTGCTCTACTCTCAGTCCAGACGCGAGCTGGACGCGCTGCCCGTGTTGGATGAGCTGCTTCGCCACCATCCAGAGCACATCAAGGGCCTGATCCTGAAAGGTGACATCCTGATGAACCACAAGAAGGACACACGCGGGGCAAAAGACTGCTTTGAGCGTATCCTGCGCATGGACCCCACGAACGTGCAAGGCAAGCACAATCTATGCGTGGTGTACTTCGAAGAGCGCGACCTGCCGCGGGCCGAGCGCTGCCTGGAGGAGACCCTGGCCCTGGCGCCGAACGAGGAATACGTGCGCCGCCACTTGAGCATCGTACGCAGCAAAATGGCTGCCATGAGCGCGGCAGGGCAGCCACTCAGTTCGGCCGAGAGAGCCGCCGTGTCAGCCAAGGAGGAGAAGAGCGTGAAGGAAGGGACGGAGGAGGTTGCTAAGGGCGAGGAGGAAGGGATGGGTGCCGCTGCCACTGGGAAAGGGGCTGGGAGTGAGAAGAATGCGAGGAAATCCTCCGCCGATAGTCTCAAAGGTGCAGACACGGACCAGTCAGAGCCGCTGGACAGCAGCCAGGCTGACAAGCGGACTAAGAGCAAGTCCACTAAAGAGATTAAAGATATAGAGAAAAAAAGGGCAGCGGCCTTGAAGAGACTAGAGGAGATTGAGCGCATATTAAGTGGTGATTAACATTGTTGTAATTTATAGCTGGACTACTTTTATAGAGCTCTTTAAGGTTCCAAGGTAAGACTGCATTTCCCCCAAAAGAAATGTATATTCTTTAATCCATTGTATTGTTTTTTTTTTTTATTTATGTTTTTAGGCCACTTAGCATGGTCCTCTTTGATGTAACACCGGTCATGAAAAGAGGAGAAGTACATTACACATGAACCTTGTGTAACAGTAAGCACAACATGGGTTTCTATTTAAATCACAGATGTAGATGCTGATATGTTTGCTTCATCTGAATGTCATTTTGCATATCTTAGACCTTACAGTAGTTGTTTGTTTTTCCATGTGTAGTCATTGTTTATCACTGGAATTTTTTTTTTTTTCTAAGATGTGACTCACTCCTGTGCATAGTTATTGTTTTTAAAAATGGAATGATTGTATCATGGACAATTAAAGGAAATGACGTGATCCCCAGCTTTTCCTCAAGGCAGGATATCTACAATCGTGTGCGTCTCAAAATAACCCACCTCACATGAAAAGTAAAGTAGCGCTACGTCTCCACCACAGGAACGCCAGGCTCATGTCGCGTTGCAGCAGTTTCTGTTTTTCTGTATTGATCTCATTCTGCGTTTCCTGCCACTCAGCGTTCACAGTTCCCTTTACCTCCTAATTCCATTGTAAGCCCATAAAAAGGCTATTATCTCACTGAATTTGTCACATTACCCCTCCTGTGTCCACCCTCATCCTTCCATCCACCACAGCCTTATTAATGAATAGTTTCCTGCTTTTCTTGTAAAAAGCCTGTGTCGGTTGGACTGCAGTGACACCAGATTTTCTGCTGTAATCGCTCCACTTGTCCTCGGCCTCAGGTTTTCTTTTGTGTCCCTCGTTTGTTGAGGTTAATTTCACTCCACCAGCAATTTCACAGCACACTTGCAGAAAACACTTCCCCTCTTTTATCCCGCTGCAGCACGCTGACCTTGTTCTTGCTCGCCATCAAGATATCGCTGGGGTTTCTGCATTTTTCAGCATTTTACGTCTCTTTATGTTTGCTTGATTTATCATTTCACTTGTAATTAGTCAGTGAAAACACTACAGATTTTTCACTAATTTAAAACTGCCGTGAGCAAATATCGAAACAAGTGAGCAAAACTGAACCCAATTTACAACTCTGCTCTCCTTCTTGCCCATTTAAGCTTGGTGCCATGAAACAGAGTGCCTATGGGCGTGACTGTCTGCTTCCTGTCTGCTTATTTAGATGACATACTCGTCAATAATTTCATCAAAGTGGCACTTTTATGACTTCACAAGAATCATTAGTGTCGGTTCTTAGGAACTCCTGATACCCATGAACTTGACATCAGCTGACCTGCAGTTTTTACTGTGTGGCAGGTCTGCACTATTCAATTAATCACGGCCATCACTCAGCAGCTTCAACGGAGCGTAAATATTGTTTCTTTCTTACTTGACATAATGAGCTGTTGTTGATAGCTGCGCAGCTGCCATGACAGTTTTTCCCCTTACAGTGCAATAATGTGTTTAAGTACTGTGACACTATGCTCAATTTGTTTCTTACTAATGGAATCGGAAAGTCATTAAATTGTCTAAAAGTGAGACAATATATTATGAGCACATTTATTATGGCGGTATTAAGTGGCTGGGGCATTTTGATGCATTAAACAGCATAACTATGCATTTTCCGTGTTGAGCTCTCTAAATTCTCTGTTGCTTTAGGTAGGTTATATGTGCAGGTGCTTGCAGTGTATGTGTATCCAGTATTATTTATTTATTTTTTTTATACTGTATATGCATTGCCAACTGTTATTGTTTACCGCCGACATGCTTTAAATTCAAGGTACATTTTGTCTGTACTAATTTCAGTATGTGTGTCAGTGTTCATTTTGTTAAAAAAAATGTCATTGATGGATATCACCCTTAACTAACAGAGTTAATTTTTCTTTTTTTTTTTTCATGGGAATACTCACAAAACCATCAACCACTAAAAAGGGTACGGATTTGAACAAGGAAGCGCCCAGCTCACATATCCTATTTAACCTGAATGATTGTTTAATTGATTTTGTATGATTTAACAGAAATCTTTTTCTTTTTTTTTCTTTTTTTCTTACGCAGTAGCCCTTGGTGGTGGGGGTCCAAGTTGTTAAATAAAGTTAGGTGACAACTCTTTCCTCTTGTGTTAGTCTGTTATTTTTTGTGATGTGGTATAGTATAATTCATGTGGACAGCGGTGAAGTGGCTTCCTCTGCAGTTTCTGTTCATTTCATACCACAGGCACGGCATGTATCATCCTTTGTGTGATGCCAATCCAATTTGAACTGTCCAATTGAATTACATATTGAAATTCAATGTACCAAATCTATGTCGTAATTAGTGTTTCCGACCAATACAGTTTATAATGTAATGTCATTTACCAGTACACAGGATCTGATGTAACTATCCTGTGTGTGTGTGTGTGTGTGTGTGTGTGTGTGTGTGTTTGTTTGTTTGTAATCTGGCTTAGATGTTGAAGAAAAAAATGTTAGAACAGTTATGTCATTGCAGCTACCAATATTTCACTTCCAATTACAGTCATTTGGTTGAATTAGGCTCATGATGCCCTCAAACAACTCAACAAGAACTGAATCCAGAATCCAGAATCATTGCCCTCTATACCCTAAACATTAAACAGAAGTATAATCACCTATATTCTCCTGTACCCTCCTTATACCTGGGTATAAACAGGATATAAGCAGCAAAAAGCCAGATGGGGAGCTTACAGTGCTAGCTTGAATCTGCCCACTCAGAAATTCATGAACTAACTTGGTATCAACAGTTGTAAGATAAAAAGGACTTGATGGCCACTGAGTAACCCATACTTGCCCCTCCACCCTTCTGCACTTCAGCAGAGCATGTGAGGACAACAAGTCCTTCCAAATTTTCTACAGAGAAGTAGCTTATAGTAAGGTCAGTCAATCAGCCTATGGTTCCACAAAGCTTTTAGATTTAGCTAATGTACATTTCCAAATAATTCAGTTGGGACCGTACGTCCAAAATAAGGTGCAAACTCTAGTTTCAAGCTTATGGCGTTAAATATGGGAAGGTTGCACATTTCTCACCATGTAAATCACCAAGATGTTTCAGCAGTTTGCCATGATCAGGGTGTCATGACAATGAAAATGAATTACGATGTTAAAGAGGAACAGGTGTTCATAAATGATGTCACACGGTCAGCTCCCTATGATTCATACTTTTCTCAGCCAAAGTCATTCAAAATCATTTGACCAATAGAATTTTTTTAGCCTATATTGATATACAACATCTTTTAAAAATGTAGCATATTATTGGTTAAATGATTCGGCATATACTTGCTTTATATTATATTTATAATATAATATAAAGCAACTTTATAACTTTGGTTGAGAAAAGTATGAATCATTGGGGGCCGACCATATGGCATCGCCAATTATGAACACCTGTGCCTATTAAATGCCTGATTAATTTTCATTTCATTCCAGAGAAGTGCAAATTTAATGCCATGGCTGAAACCAGTTCAAGCCAGTTCAACATGAGGCCCATTGTATTTAATGCAAACTTTTTTTTTTTTTTTAACTTGGTAGGAAGGGAATAATTTTATTTCATCCATTTTGGTCACCCCTTTATTTTGCAATAAACATTTGGATAAAATCGCCACTAAACCTAAGAAATTGGTGTCGTTGCATGCTTTTGAATTTTTTTTTGCTTTTGTAAAATTGGTCTTGAATTTAATCCGAGTCTTAAATCTTAAAGTCTTAAAAAGTCTTAAATCTACCTTGCCTTAACATGCAGAAACCCTGTCACTCATAGTCAGATCTTCCAGTTGAATGGAGCACAGCTGCAACTGTCTAGCTGTCAGTCAAAGTGAACTTTTTATGTCAGCTTGAATGGTTTGCCTTAGGGATTTTTCTGGCAGAAATACCTGTGGTGTTTATTTTTTTTGCCAGATGAATGTATATATGAAATGTTGCAAATTTGGGCAGATGGCGTTTCAGAAAGCCTCAAAGTTTGTTTTGTCCATTTCAACTACTTGATGAATTACTATTATTAAAAAGTTATGGAAAATCGTTTGTACGATTTTGCCTGGAGATATACAGTGGCTTAACTGTATACACTATTATACTATATACAGATATACAGTATTCACTTTTTCTACATGTAATGCTGGAAAAAGTGAAGCAGACTGACTGAGCTGTCTTATTACCGTCGCTACAGTGTAGTGTGGTAGAGGGGTTCGTTTCTCAGTGGCAGGGAATGGGACACTACTTGGGACAGATGGGATGATGAATGAAGTGAAGAGGTCCTTGTAGAAAACCTGCTCCAGAGTGCACGAGACCTTACACTGGGGTGCAGATTGACCTTTCAGCACAACCCAAAGGATACATCCAAGACAGTGCGGGAATGTCTTTGGGACAAGTTTCTGAATGTCCCTGAGTGGCCGAGCTAAAGGCCGGACTTGAACCCAACTGAAAATCTCTTAAGGTACTTGAAGATCGTGGATTAATGGAGTTTTAACATAAGTTCAAGCAGGGAGACTATATGCATTTCTCAATGTTGCCTTCAATTGTCCACCTCTGCCTCTCTTCAGCCAATCAGCAGCTTTCCTGCTCTTCGCGAGCACTCTCAGCCTATCAGAATCTGTCCCGAGTTCATTCACGCTTTCTTCTTGTTCCTTTAAAGGCTCTTCTTTCTATTTGCCCTTTCAACCCTTTTCTCAGTCCCCACAGAATCTCTGTTTCCTGCTCAGTTGGCTCTTTCCTTATATATATACCTCATTCATTCATACGTGCTGTCTTTCCAGATACGACTCACTGTGAATTCCTACGGCCATTCTCAAGGGATCATTCGATTCGAAATAATTTAGCCCCCATCGCTTTGGCGCCCCCTCTAGCTTGGCGCTCCCATGCGCCGCATGTAGTGCATACCCACTTTTTGCGCCACTGGCCAAATAATAATTTTGTTCGATCCAAGTCCCAAATGAGAGTTACTGTCAACCAAAAGACCTGGAACACGCAAATCTGCTATTATAGCAGGGTTAGGGAAATCATTGAAGTGGAGACTGTAGGTGTAATAGCCGATAAGTGGCAGAAGACATTCTCATGGTCCTGTGATGCAACATCTACATAATGTTTGTTAGCAAAATCATTTTTATAAACTCATTAATACACTACAATATGTAACTACATTACATGTGATTTTGAATCATATCACTCAATATATTTTAAAAGCAGAGTGACTGGCTCACAGGATCCAAAAACTCTATTCATTCTCCCTGTAGGTGTTTCATAGAGCCACAAATTGACGACAACCCCTCACAGGTCTATGGTTCAGCTAGTCTGGCCCTATGTTCCAAATAAAGAAATAAGAAGAAGACTAGAAGCACTTTAGCAAGAAATTGACTACATAATGAAAATTTAAATGTGACTGAGCGCTATTTCTCAGTTGTTTGGGCAAAGACTAAGCCTATTCACTCGTGTTGTTAGCTGTTCCCACAGTGCTTTTCCACCAAAATACAACACCGAGCCAGCAGCTGTGAATCTGCTGGCTCTGGTGGATGCTGAATCCACCAGAACACCTTACTGGTTGGTAAACAGGAACAATTAGTTATGTTTTCTGAGGTATGTCTTCTGACATTAAGAAAGGCAAAAAGATATCCCCAGATTATTGAATAACTATCAGTCTTAATTCTTTCTAAAGCTG
>OMLF01015472.1:0-16508 GCA_900302615.1 Holocentrus rufus
CCGGCTCTGGCAGTGACTGGCCCCAGCCTCCTGCCCCAGCATGATGCTGAGTTTCCCCCAGAGGAGCAGCAGGGGTCGGAGCAGCCCCCCGGCATCCTGGACGGCATCCTATGGATGGCAGTGCCCAAAAAAAGACGAACCATCGAGATTAACCGCACCAGGAGGAGAGCCGACAACAAACTCCTAAAAGTCAAGGTACAGGGAAGCGGGAGACCCAAAGGTCCCAGATCAGCAAACATTTACGACATTTTTGGTTGGAAGATCTCTTAGACAAAGCTTACAAAATCACACAGAGGATAGTATTTAAGGATAGGTAATTTTCCGTTTCAAACTGTTTTACTTGATCAGTTACTGGAGGAAATGTAAAGAATGCACATACTGTTTCAAAAGCAAAAAGAATTTAACAACAAAAATGTAAATGTTAGCCCCCTTCGTAATTGCCACCAACCTGCGCGTGGTGCTGGTTATGAACAAGTCTCTGTAAATGCATGCATGGGGCACAAACCTCATAGAATGAAAGAGAAGTAAATTAAGAAGATGGAACATTTCGTATTCATTTTAACACAAGCTGGTTTTATTCTGGCAAAATCCACTCTGCTGAACAAGGAAGGAATCATTACTGGCTCAGTTTTGTCCAGTGTTTTGGTGAAGCTAGAATGCTTCAAACAGTAGATGACATATACTTAAGCAAGACGTTTAATTGGTGTTGCTTAAAGAGACCAAGCAGATGCTACTTGTTATTCACAGCAGTAACATTGTTTTTCTGATTCTCTCTTTCTCACACACTTTCTTGGTTCCTTACCTTCACTTTGCTTCCTTCTTCTCTCTCTATCCCTTCAACAACCCTCATGCACTCTCTCTCTCTCTCTCTCTCTCTCTCTCTCTCATTCATTCATTCTCCCTGTTTCAGACCAACATTGAGCCTTGTCCAGAGTGCGGCCACCTGAAGCAGAAGCACGTTCTGTGCGGGTTCTGCTATGAGAAGGTGTGCAGGGAAACTGGTCAGATTCGTAGTCAGATTAACGCCATGGAAGGCGGCCCGCTGAAGGCCCCTACTGTGGAGACGGTCGTGCTGTATGAGGGCGAGACGCCAAGGGAACAGGACAAAGGCAAGAGGATAGTGGAGAGGGCCAGGAAGCGGCCTGCCTGGTTCAGCTAATGCAAGTTATTATTTTCAGTGTCTCCCCGATCTGGTCAGGTACATTTTTAGAAATGGCTCTTAAGTGTTTGGGACCCTGGGAACATTGTTTTATCCTCCCAGCTGTTCACTCTCTGTTGTATAGACATCACCTGCAAGATAATGTAAATCAAGAATTCCTCATTACTGTGTGTTTGAAATATTTAACATCACATTTTGCCCAGTTTGTTTATTCAGCAAGTGTAAAAAGTGAATGTATATTTACAAACCAAATGTATGAAGAGAATTTCCAGGTGATGTTGAATCAGCACTGATACTAGAGACTTGATAAATATTGGTCCATCAGATATAAATCCAGTTACAGATGGCAATACATTGTCACAAGTCAGGTCAGCTTCTCTTATCTCTGTGAACATACTAGACTCAAATCACATCTTGTACTAGATCGTGCTCTATACAAGGAAAAATATATGAAGTGTTGGGGCTCACATCATGACAGTTTGACTTAGTGACAAATTGTTCTTTGATGGCGTATAATGTCATTATGATTTTCATTATTGTGTGAACCAAGCCAAGTCTGTCAGATTTTTTTTTCTGCTAGAAAAATACTGTTGTGTATTATCACTGTTTGACAATAAATCCATTATTTGGAAAAACTAATTCTGCCTTTGTCCAGCTTTTATAAATAAGTCTGTTAATTGGTTTCACTGATGCAGAAGTAATTCATCATGGTGGAAAAGTAACTCCTAAACATGAAGGGATACTATTTCTGTTTGTGTATGTACATTATGGTTACTACAGTAACATCTGGAAATCAGGATTTAGTATCAAGACAAGTATTTATTATAAAATGATCTGATGGAATATCAGTGTGCCCTGGAACAGGCTGTTCTTGTTGGGGTCAGCACAACATATCTTCCATTGCTTGATACCATCATACACCCTCTTACTCAGTTTCACTCTCATAGTTGGATTAAACTGGCTGTTTACACTCACCAGTGTTGCTATGACAGTCTGCTGTCAAGGTTCAATGTGATATTTTTTCATAGAATACAAAGTATTCACTACTTGTTCCTAAGCAGTCAACTGTACACTTAACCAATAATTACCATTGATATGAATAATCACCGATTTCAATTTTCCTCTCAGTTGTCTTAAAAAAGTGCTTCAGACAGTTGGTAAGGTACAGTGGATCAACCCAACAACCCATTTTTTTCATGTGACCTGACGTCACGTTTTCAATAATTAATGTACATAGTTTCAACAGTTTCATTTCAAAACAAGAAATAACATGCAATTAGAACTCAGCATTAACTATTATTGAATGTATTAACTGTCCTGAGGCTTTTCTGTACAAATTAGTACAGATTAAATCTATTAATCTATTAATCTTAGTAGCAAACTCTCCTCCAAAACTTTGGTTGTGAACTCCAATTTGAAGTATTATGGACATCAGTGCTAATCAGATCTACCTGAACAAATCCCCCTTTACACTTTTACCTGCCATGTCAATTCTTCTTGTCAATTCTTGTCAATTCTCTTACTTTACTTGACTTTAGTTGTCAGGATGACTAAGCATACACACTGTTTCTCATCAACAACTCAAAACAATGCCTAAACCCTTTGAGAGCAAAGTCATGGACTCACTTTTGTTGATGAAGATAATAATCTCCACATCCTTGTTTTGTCCACTAATTTTAATTCATTCAGGAACTGCTAAAGTCAAATATTTCCTAAAAATAAACTACTGCGTATTGGTGGATGACATTTGCAGAATGTAGTTGTGGACTTCTTTAGAAATCCTGAAGTCAGCTCTCCCAACTCCACCCTTTTAATCAACTGTGTAAGCTCCAAAAATAGAACACGTCATCACCCAGAAGTCCCACATCTTAAGTTTTAAACAAGCCAGCAGACAGTCAGCAGTCACTTTGCCCACTTTTGTCTCAGTATTTTTACTGAACTGAAATCTGTAATAATCAATCATTTCAGTTTTAAGCATGACTTTGATCAAGGAACTGACATTACTTTTGCCTGATAAGTTGAGCTCCTGCTGTGGATGAATGATCCAGCTGGCTTCAGCTTTTTCCTCCCTGTGACATTTGGTCTATGTGAGAGACATCTGAGGAGTGGGAGCTTATTAACTTTGATGGGCTGAACCGTACGTCTCAATCAGCTTGACTGGGGGATTAGTCATTCTATATCTGTGTATACACACACACATGCACATACACAGGCTCATGTACACACACAAACTCATAAATCCACAGCCACAGACATGGACAAACATACACAACATATATTTAGTGTACAAAAATAATAAGTTTCAGTCCATTTGGCACAATTGATGCATCTGTGGCCTGAAAGCTCTTGGTTTTGAACAAGTTAGAAGGTGAAATCAATGAGGGTCCATAATCTTATCTTTCACCACCTAATGTTTGGTATACTCCATACACACACGTACCAACAACAAACCTTACATGAATTTGCATCAGACTTAACATCTGATGCAAACGCATCACATAACACTGAACTTATATAGACCCACGCACTGTCATGTACCGCCCACCCACATACACACACACACACACACGCACACACACACCATCCCCCCAAGGAATACACACATGCAACATTTAAACTGAAAACCAACCTTCAGGATGCCTGAAGTGGGGACATTAAACGCATTCACCACAATGTGACGCAGAGGAGTAAAAATAGAAACTAGATCAGATATTTAATCAGCTGCACAACACACACATACACACACACACCAATCTCAGGCTCCTAAGTACACACACACGCACATTCAGACCAAACTGATCCAGTGCCTGGATTGCCTTTCTCTCTTTTCCTCAAGTTTTATTGGACTCCAGCATATGTTCTAGAACACCAGCACAAAATAAACATAGTCTTTACACACACACACACACACACACACACACACACACACACCTCTGACCATGCATTGTGTGAGCAGAGGAGGCTGCTACCTGGTGAACTCCCACTGTGATCTTCAGGAGGAGGACGAGTGGAGGAAAGAGACCTACCAAGCCACCTGGCTAAACCTGGTCATGGAGACAAGGCCGCAGTACAAGTAAGTTTAGCTCTATTCTATTCTATTCTGTTCTGTTCTGCTCTAGTCTACCTGATGGTGGAGACAGTTTCAAGTACAGCAGGTGGTGGTTGTATTGTATTAGGACCCACAGTATACTCTGCATCAGAGTTGCTGCAGTACATGTACTGCAGTCAATATTTAGTTGTTCAGAATTATTCATTTATCCTATTTTGATTTGGCATTAGAACATGTATTGTTATTAAATATTTATTGTTCGAGTATAATTTCCGAGAATAATATGTTGAAATTAGGTTATTATGTATTACCTTGTTTGGCCTTGTTCTCTTTAATAGAAGATTAAAAAATGCTAGCTCTATCATTAGACTCAAAACAACCCCAAAACCTTGATCCTACAGTTCCATTAGAAACTAGTGGCACATTATTACCGAGACTTGATCAGAATCATTTAAGTATCTAATGTATCCCAGGCTGACCTTGTTGGAGAAAGACGTCACTCGCAGAGAGAGCTATGAGCAGCAACAGGTGGTCCACTTCCTGGTTCAGAGGAGTCCCAGTCAGGTATTGAGACTGGGCAGCGAAGGAGGAGCCGTGATGGAGCACCAGCTGCCCCTCAGGATCCCCCACCACAAGCCACTCTCCAGCCCCAGCAAGGCAGAGTCTCCCTGGGACCCACATCAAACCAGATCCATCTCTGCTTGTTCACAGGAGTGGGGGCCTGTTAAACTTGAGAGGGAGACTAATGCAGGGCGCCTGGACAAACAGGAAGTGACTGCCAAAACTACAGACGTCCCAAAGCTCACCAAGCCAATCAGAGTGAACTTCAGAGCCTCGAGCCTCATGTCCTCTCCAAGAGAAACGTCTCACAGGGTGCCAATGAGGGAGTGAAGCAGGGAGGGGGGAGAGAGGGGTTCTCAAACTGCCATTCACAAAATACAATGATGCAGCCTTTATTTCATTTTCATTAGATATCCCAATAAAAAATGAAGTCTGGCTGAAAAAATATCTACCCATTTGATTGGTAATTTGAGCTAGCTATATTTGCAAATGAGATATAATGTGTAGTATCATGTCAAGAGAATTGTATAAATAGATATTATGTTAGATACCACTCACATATCCCCAGACAAAAACTATCATTCAGAGTACAGAATCAATAAAAATACACTTCAAATGATTAAGTCCTTTTTTTCCCTCCAGAGGACAGAAAGACTCTGAAATGTAGTGCACTGAAAATAAAACAGTTATGCAATTATCAATACTGTGATGAATAATATGCTGTATATAGTATCATATTTATTCATGGCAAACACCTACATGTGTTATGTGCTCAGGTGTTTTGTGTTTTTTATTAGTTTTACCACAATGAGCCTTATTATGAAGGAGAAAATTAAAATAAAAAGATTCTTGATTCCCAGCAGTGGTATCTTACGATGGGAGCAGCCATTTATTGCAAAGTACAGTCACAAATGTTAAGAACAGAATGGAGCCGCTGTGCCACCACAGGGCATCAGAGATGTGATGTTTTACTCTGCAAAGGGTAATTGGCACATTGCAGGTGATAAACACAGAGAGACCACAAATCAAATGCCCAAACCAAGAATTTATTAGGAGGACTGCACAGAATGGTCTCTTACAGAGTCTGATGTATGTCATGTCAATTTATGGCATTACATCTATTGTTTATACATTAAGGTACAGTCAAAATGACAAACATAACCTTACCATAGCAATGCCCGGCACCATAATAAAAATGCTATGAATCTCTCACTAAGGGTGTAAAGCTGTGGTAGTAAAGGAGTGCTATGTAAACTGTTAAGTAGAAGTGATGGGGTAAGAGGCTACAGCGTGAAAGACTGCTGTATGCTGTTTTAATTCAGGTTCAGGTCAACTCACATGCAGCAGCTTCAAGATATTCCTGTGTTCCCTCATGCCTGAATGCATGAAGCTCCCATAGACATGCATTAGTTGCTTAACAACTGAGGATCGAGCAATGTTAAAAGACAAGTGATTTATGACAAGTGATCAGAGTGGCTTGTTGTCATATATCATACGTGGGAATACACCAGACTGTAAGGAAAGACAGCATGAATGGAAGGCCAGTCCACATAATGAACAGAGGGGTTGGCAAAAACAGAAACGGTCACACTAAGATCGTGACACATCCCCACAATATTCTATCAATACATTAAAGCCAAGAATTAAAACATTTCGAGGATATCAAAGATCGCATTGATTTTTCCATCAAACTGCGGTGTTGGCAAGAAGCTCCTGAAGTAGTTTTCTTCATTCATTGGTGTTTTGCCCAAACAATGCTAGATTTTTACGTTATGTTATTTTAGCCACAGCGTATTGCAAGACAGAAAAGCTCATTATCTTATCATGACTCAACATGGTAATGTACTGGGAGCACTCAGTAAAACAATGTAATAATTATAGCACAGATCCAGAGATAGAGGTACTTGTTAGTAATTCATGGCACTCACTGAACATGGAGTGTAACTGACATATGATTCCCAAGACAATATTTCCCAAGATGCTAAACAAAAACAAAACAAAAACAAAAAAATCTCTATATATTTAGTTGAGCATCAGTTGTATATCCAATATGGATAAGACCTGAATTATCCTTAATGCATCATAATAAGGTTGATTTCACACAGTCAATTGGATGTATATACACTAAATAGCCCCCTTTTGGCTTCTAAGTATGTAGATCTCAGCATGTTCAAAACCTGACAGAATTTTCCTTCTCCCTTTTTACCATTTATCTTATATCGCTTATATCAGGGATGTTGAGCAATATCAAAGTGAAGATATATGGCTGGCTTCTCTTTAACCTCTCAGTCAAACTCCTGCCATTTGCCACTTAAAACATGCCAATTCCATCTCTATTATAGATCTTTTCAACATCCGACAAAGTCAGATGAACAATCCCAGCTTTGTCTTTGTCTAAGGTCACTTAGTGTGAGACTTTATTTTCCCTGTTAGAATGGCTTCCTCAGCTTTCTTGTGTTTTTGCACGGTGACCTGCAGCTGCCAGTATTTGAGATACAGCCACATCAGGCTGCCATTCTTCCTCTTGTCCATATTAAGCAGGTCCGCACAATGCTTATCATTCTTAAAAATATCCTTGAGATCCGTCTCCAGATCCAGGTCACCCCCGATGGGTTCTTTGACAACCTTAAGCAGCATGTTCTTCTCCATCTCCAGCCGTTGCTCTCGAGGCTGGAGGACGGAGCAGTAGACGCTCTGTCGCTCCACCAGCTGATGCTCGAGCTCCTTCAGGGTGGCTGTGGCTCGCTGGTGCCAGTCTTTCTCTCGCTCCAGGGCATGCTGTAGCACAGTCGCCGTGGCGCCAGACTCCACTTGCTTTCGTTTCTCTTCCTCCAAGGCTTCACGCTCCTTGTCAGGAAAAAAACATATTTTGATTGAAGGTGGACAGGATACTGAAGAGAAAAACAAAGTGGGGTGAAATGTGAGCTGAGGCTAAGGGAGAGTAAATGGAGCACAGAGGAGAGCAGTCTCTTCTCTAGATAGAGGAGAAAAGATATAGATGAAGAAGGAAGCAGAGGAAAAGCACGGGAGGGAGGGGAAAGGAGTGTGAATGAAAAGAGCGTGAGAGGAGACATCTTTCCTGCTGCAGAAAAAGGACAAAGAGATGAAGAGGAGAAATGATGGGAGAGGAGATGGGACCGTTACCTGCTGTATGTGTTTCCTCTCTTCCATCAGCTGGTGGCTCTGTGAGATCAGGGCCTGCTTGTAGCCTTTGACCCTCTGCTTCTCCTTCTCCAGCTCCAGCTCTAGCATTGCCGCTGCCCTGCGTCTCTCTGTCAATGTGTCATGGTACCGTGCCTCCATCTCGCTTCTAACTAAAGACACATCCTTTTCATACTGGGCCTTGGCCTTCTGGATCTCCCTCTGAGACTCCCTGGTCCAGATCCAGCCTGCAAAGATAGTGGGAGATAAGAAATAAGACAGGGGACACTGGCAGTATTAAATATTGGGCCAGCAGGAGTACATGCTGTTCCACATACATGGTGTGATAACCACTATAGTATGTCTGGCAATGTGATTTTCATTATTGTGTGCTTCCCAGAGAGTAAGCTACTAATATGACTGATAGATGCATAGGAAGCAGGGGAAGCGTGGGTCTCATATTTCAATACACACTAAACTCGCTATACATTTAATCATTAAGTAATTCAAGTGTTATGCTTCTTTCAATGTCATAACATCTCTCACATACATGTAAACACACAGGTCTACTTGTGTAACTCACGGAAAGCAGCCAGTCCCAGCATGGGGACCAGCAGGGCGTAGTTCCATTGGTTCCCATCAGCGGGTCCCGCCCCCCTTCCTCTGGGTTCTGGTTGAATGTTCCATCTGGGTGGGTCATTCAAGTTGTTCATGGGGGCTGCAGCATCACACACACAAGACAGGCCATAAACATGCTTAGCATCACATGAGTGACAGCCAGGTGGTATACATTTATTTTTGTTGAGCTCAAATTTTGCAGCCCAGAGCGTTCAGGTTGCTAATGGGACTGCTGTGCCTCCTTCACACACAGACCCAGACACACACATAATAATGCCAGTACAGTGGCCACTAGGTTTTTACAACTCCGCAACAGTAGCTAGTAGCAGTAGCTAAAAAACTAGCTGTAAACTTGCTATAAAATGGCTATAAACAATATTCACGTGACTGTGACGTTTATTCTCAATTACTTGCTTCCCACACTGAGACAGAAATTAAACACCCGGTGATGCTGACAGAATCTACTTAATTTTGTACATCGTCAACAAGATGATGTTTTGTAACAGGGCTCCCATTGGATATGATAAAAAATTCATGACAAGCTACCTACAATGTAGCTTGGCGCTCTCGTGCATGTCATCTAACCACAGTAGCTTTGCAAGCAAGCCCGCTAGTACTACGCTTGCTAGCATTTACCATCTCAGTTCCACACAGAAGCAATGACTTAGTAACAGAAACCCAAGCCTGGCAGCTCAGCTATCCATAAACAAGGCTAACTAGCCTTATGACAAGCTAACTTGGGTTAGCTGCAAGCTAGCAAGCTAGCCCACCTCAGCTAACTTGGCAGCTTGCTGGCTCCTGCTTGCTAGTGCGTTTCACAATGAGACAACACGGGACAGAATAGCTTTGTGGGTCCAACAAGAAATCGACGTGTGTCTGTTACAAATACAGTGCTGCATCTCACCTTGAATGAAAAGTCTAGGTCACTTATACATTTGTTCCTGTACACAAGATTATACAATTTCTGCGCAACTTCATTAGTCATTCTGGACTGCGACAGGGGATTCCTGACAATATAGATATCTGTCACTCTCTTTAAGTACTAAAATGAATAAGCCCACATGTACATTTGGGGTCGAATTACAAATTAAACCACGTTATGATGTTGAAAACGTATTATTAAACGTAAATCGAAGTTGAATATCAACAGTGATTACCCGGACCCCCCCTGAATGTGGAGGTTGGTTTGGTCCAGTGGGCTGTGCAACAGAAATAAGTGATCTTCCTTCGTGTCACAGTGAAACGGCCTTTCATCTGACAACATGGCGAGCGTTCGAGCTGCATCCCGACTCCTCTCCAAAAGGGCATTATCCCAAACTAAATCAGTGAGTTATAACAGATGAATTGACGACATTCTCCATGTTTATATAGGTTTTTCTTGTGTGACTGTTGTCTTTTGCACGTAAAGTGTAGACATTTTGCTGCATTTTCAGGTTTCGTAACTGTCAGACCTTGACTTGCGTAACCCCATACTCCTGTGTTATGTAGCTAAGAGTGTTTGAATGTGACACCCATGGTGAACAAAGTGCCTTGTAGGTTGCTTAAAAGTATCTTATACTGTGTGTTTTTCTTATAGACTAAGGATTTCACAAAATTACCAACATAATTTACACGTCATTTCCTGAATTTGCTGTTAGGAAAAAGAACGGTAGCAGTCTTACAAGAGTTCCTTAAGATGTGGGAAAAATGTCCTTGCGAAAGTACGGCCCCTTGATGAATATTATACTAAATCCACAGAATTAATACTACCACCAAGTACAAAGGTTACCATTAATGTACTTTTTATCAAGCAAGCATGGATATTAGCGCTATCAAAACCAACCCTCTTTTGTTCCAGTATGAATCAATAACGACACATAACAACAATAACGATCAGAAATGCACAGTGAATGCGTAAAGTACTGCAATACAGAATAATGGCTGTTGAATAAATTTTATAACCAAGAAAAATCTGATTTCGTAGCTTATCTTGAGTTAATGTTTTCTTATTTTCTTCCAGGTCCCTGCTGCCGCAGTTCAGGGCGTCAGGAACTTTCATTTCTCCATCTATGGCAAGAAGAACAATGCCAAAGTGTCGGATGATGTGAGTTGAACAAGCTGCTTTTTTTCTAGTAGTATGTAGTAGGTTAATTATTACAGCTGCATAACACAAACACACACTCACACACACACACACACACACACACATACACATCATGGACACTCCTCCTCTCTATCTATCTATCCATATATTGGTAGGTGGGAATTTACGTCATATTAACATGCTGTAAACTCTGACAGATCATTTTAATCTTTTAGTCTACTTTTGAGTACGTGCATGCACATATCTGTCTGTCAGACACTGAACCAGCAGGGGATCACAGACTTAATTTCATTTGTTTACATTTTTGGTTATGGATGTGTGGATGTCTTCATCTTGTTTACCCCAGCAACAGACCTCCGTATCCTAATATCCTCAAACTTCCAATAATAATTCCAGGGCCTTTATTTATGTGAACAAAAGAGAGAGTGAGGCTTTTGTTAGAGAGAGACTATTATTAGAGACGAGGCATTGTTTCTTTTGGTATGTCCACAGTACCTGGTCAGCCTAAACAGCAGTGTCCTGCTAAAATCTGTGCTGCTCCAATTCATACTCTTACCTTTTTTTGTCTGTAGACTGAAATATTACTGGTATAGGCATCAGATGTCAGATAATACTGCTGCTATTGCTACTGTTGATGGTGATGAAGATGATGATGATGATAACAGTAGTATGGATTATCTTGCAGAAATAATCATGCACAACAATTAACTATCATACATGTTGTTATTATTGGGAACACAGTGGTAGTTAACCAGAATATACTGATTTAACAAAAAGCATCATTTTGTCAAGCTGGAATAAAACAAAAAAAAACTGCTGAGTCCACAAAAGAGGGTAAATATCTGCTGTGTATTGATGTACAAACAGGACCAATGTTACAAAGCAATCCAACCAGCAGAGTTATGTTTATTTAATGAATTTGAAGGCTTCCGCAGCATTAATTGAGTCCACAGCAACAAGATAAACATGTCAGCATGTTCCACTATGTGCGGTGTCTAACTCCCTGTCTCTCTCTCTCTCTCGTTCTCTCTCTCTCTCTCTCTCTCTTTTAGATCTCCACCCAGTACCCAGTGGTGGATCATGAGTTTGATGCTGTAGTAGTCGGAGCTGGAGGAGCGGGACTCAGAGCAGCTTTTGGCCTATCAGAGGCCGGCTTCAACACCGCCTGTGTCACCAAGCTCTTCCCCACCAGGTCTCACACTGTCGCTGCACAGGTATGACGACACATTGATTTATTTTCTGTAAAAGTAGAGTTGATGGTGTTATGACTTAGAAACATGAAATGTTGTTCACCAAGGGTCTGGACTGAAAGATTCTATATGCTGTTCTGCTGATTCGACTCAAATCCAAGCGTTCAAAGATTTTTTTTATGTGAGCTGCATTTCTAACGCAAGGCACCACGCAGCAGTAGTGGCCTTTCCCCTCTCTCTGATAATGTGTTGAATGTTATCTCGGTGGACAGGGCGGGATCAATGCAGCTCTGGGGAACATGGAGGGAGATGATTGGAGGTGGCATTTCTACGACACAGTGAAGGGATCTGATTGGCTGGGAGACCAGGACGCTATCCACTACATGACAGAGCAGGCCCCTGCAGCCGTGGTGGAGGTAACACACACACACACACACATCAACACAGATTCAACACAGTTGTTATTCAGTTCAAACTTTTAAGATTTTAATCTTTGTCAGTTAAAAAATGTGATTGGAGATTTCAGCTCATTACGGACTATTTCTTAATGGGATGAACGGGTGAGTTTTGGATTTATCTTCTAAAATATTTGATATTTGCCAGCTGGAGAACTTTGGCATGCCCTTCAGCCGCACTGAGGATGGGAAGATCTACCAGAGGGCCTTTGGGGGTCAGAGTCTGAAGTATGGGAAAGGAGGCCAGGCCCACCGCTGCTGCTGTGTGGCTGACAGGACAGGACACTCCCTGCTGCACACACTCTATGGACGGGTAAACACACACACAACTCCTCTGTTTCTCCTCCTACCTTCTTCCACTTCTCCCTTCCCCTCCCTGCATTATGAAATCTAAGTAGTATTTGACTACATCCATGCGTGTTTCATGTCCCTGTGCGTCCCGCTCTCTCCACTCCAGTCGCTTCGTTATGACACCAGTTACTTTGTGGAGTACTTTGCCCTGGACCTGCTGATGGAAGACGGCGAGTGTAAAGGAGTGATCGCTCTCTGCATGGAGGACGGATCCATCCACCGCTTCAGAGCCAAGAATACTGTCATCGCTACCGGGTAGATTAATATTTAATGTTGACGTTTGGCTGTTGATGTTCAGCAAAAACCTTCCCTCAAGATATTTTCGCTGCGATGCCCCTTCAATTGTGCACCTGCAGCCAGTTTTTTTTTTTCAATAGCTATAAGTGAGTTTTTTCTCTGCCTGTTGTCTCCAGGGGTTACGGACGCACCTACTTCAGCTGTACATCTGCCCACACCAGTACAGGAGACGGTAACGCCATGGTGACCAGAGCCGGCCTGCCCTGCCAGGATCTGGAGTTTGTCCAGTTTCACCCCACTGGTGAGGAAAAAAGAACCATTACTAATGCTAAGAAAGCATGATCACCATGGAGTAAAGTAGATCCGCTACTGAAATGTGAAAACAGCTTAGCAGAGTCGGAATCCTATTTTGAATGGCGGTGGCTTGATTACAATATAGTAATTTTATTGACTGTGAGCATTTGATCAGTGATAGCTCGAGGTCCAAAGAATGAGTTTATCGGTTTATTGTAGCTTGATCTGCAGCGTGTTGATTGTGCTTCATTATCGATCTGCCCTCTCATGTCAGCCAGTGTTTTTAATTCCATTAGAGTGACCCATCAGCAGCATTTGAGTTATGATCTGATTTGTTGTAGTGAGGTGATGTGACAGCTGGCTTATGAAAAGTCAAAAGAAAAACTAGAAAACAGAAAAAAACTGGATTTGCGTGCGCTGCACAAGTTGGGAGAGAGCAGGAGGAGGAGATGAAGAGAGAAGTGTGTTACGGCAGAGATTTCTCTGTTTTGAGCAGCATGTTGCATCGTGAATTTATACAAATTTGAAACTGAATGTCATGTTTCGGCTTGTGCTGGTAGAGAAAGCACCAGCTGTTTTCCATCTACAATATTAACATCTTTATCAGTGTTGTTCTTAATGGGCGAGTATATCAGCAACATGCAAGTCTACTTCTGTTGTTTGTCTGTATTATAAATATGTAGGTAGAGGAAAATAGACACGAAAAATATGTTTAGTAAAAATAAAACTCATGAATTTATCATTGTTACCATGGCAAATTACATCATAGCCATTTTTTATTCATTTATTTATTTTTTTGTTGTTTTTCCCTAATATATTTAGTCACATTTTAACACAAATAATTATGAATATAGATCAGGCAGCCTGTTGCTTTTGAGTTCCCTAATACCACATTGTTTATATTTGCTCTTATTGTGTCACTTGGCTTTGCTCAGTCATGCCAAGCATTTCCAAAATGCAGTCTATTTAGGGCAAGTTATTTGCATTTAGCTCCAGCAACTGACCTCACTCACATAAGAGCATGTTTTCACTTTTATATTTGTCACCGTTGGCTATTTGACACCTGACTCCTTGGTTATGTATTGACTAGGTCTATGGGGTCACAGAAGGTCAAGCCACTTTCTTAAAGCTTCGTACAGTTCCATAACTTAGTTCACTTAGTTCAATGTAAGGCTAAAAACACAGAGCACTTGATTTATCTCACCTTGTGTGTTTTTTATTCAAATGACTTTATAGATGTTACTGAGATCATCATACTATTTTGAGAAGAGTGGGCTGGCTGAGTTCCTAACCCGTTCACTTCCAATTTGTAAAATAAAACTTGTTAAATGCTTCGACCTACAGAATAGAGCCTTAATTTTCTTGTCTGGGGCTTTTGGAGAAAGTTTCTAGCAACCGTTTGATAGATGGAGACATGCAGTGAATGAATGTCAACCAAATGCACTATATGATATTATGACTTAATAAAACAGTCTTATGTTTCTACCTGCTATTAGAAAGATTTTAGAGATTAAAGAAATTAGATCCTGATTTCCCAAAATTCTGGTGTGATAGCACCTAATGATGTTGTCTTAATATTGAGTTTGGCACCATTTTCAACACTGGTACAAGTCATGTCATCGTCGCCTTTTTAACCTGTGAATCCCCGTAGGAATCTATGGCGCCGGCTGCCTGATCACAGAGGGTTGCCGTGGTGAAGGCGGGATCCTGATCAACAGCGAGGGAGAGCGCTTCATGGAGCGCTACGCACCCAACGCCAAAGACCTGGCTTCCAGAGACGTTGTGTCCCGCTCCATGACCATAGAGATCAGAGAGGGCAGGTAGGGACGGCTGTGTGAGACGAACATGTGTGTGTCTTCATTCATAATCACAGATCCTACAGAGCAAGTAGGCAGCAGTGGAAGAGGAAGGCATGCAGGGAATGTGGAAACAGGCAGACTGACAGTACTAGTTAGTGCATGACAGTTTAGGTAAGGTTGAAGGCTGAATAAGATTTGTTTTTAGTTGTCAGTATATATCATAGACTGTATATAGTCAATGGTAATATACACCATAGTCTATATACAGTCTATGATATGAAATTAAACAAAGTGTCAAAAACTAGTTAAATCATAGTAAAGGTTTCTTTTATTGACAGCAAGAGGCAAACAGCCGAATAACCTTTTTTCTTTTCTTTCCTTTTCTCCACCCCGTGTCTCTGCCTGTTCCTCTGTCAGGGGTGTGGGTCCAGACAAAGACCACGTGTACCTGCAGCTGCACCACCTGCCTCCACAGCAGCTGGCCACCAGGCTGCCTGGGATCTCAGAGACAGCCATGATCTTTGCTGGGGTCGATGTCACCAAAGAGCCCATCCCTGTCCTGCCAACTGTTCATTATAATATGGGGGGTGTACCCACTAACTACAAGGGACAGGTTTGTTATACATATAATACACATACAGTGCATATGGATTCAGTATTACTCCCTGTTAACTAAAAAAAAAAAGGGTTATAGACAGCACACATGATACTCACTAACCTGTTCACCATTCACTACCGAATAGAGGAAATCCCTAATAGTAAGGGACACATGTGCTATACCCACACATTGCATTTTCCCCTCACTCCTGTCAGGTGATCACTCATACTGGTGGAGAGGACAAGGTGGTCCCAGGATTGTATGCCTGCGGTGAGGCGGCCTGTGCTAGTGTCCATGGTGCCAACCGGCTGGGCGCCAACTCCCTGCTGGACCTGGTGGTGTTCGGCAGAGCCTGCGCCCTCACCATCGCCGAGCAGGACAAACCAGGTGAGTGAGTCAGTGAGTCTGTCACAATGCCTAGAAAGACAGTTTATTGTTGTGATCGTTTGAAAGCTGCTTACTTAGAATGTTTAGATGATTCGCTAAGTTATGATTACCTTTTGCAATATGAAGTGTCCACTTTTATTTCATCTTAGGGCCTTAATTATACAGGAGTTTCAGGGTCTGATATTGAAATTGATATTAAAGGAGCAAATACACAGATTTATTTATCTGCCATGATAAATATTTTCCAATTGCATGCCACTGTTTTGCACTGCTCATTTAGATTATGCAGAGTAAAATTCAGACGGCTTAGTGCCTTTACATATGAACAATGTGTCTATATTTTCTGTTTATATATCTGTCAACATCATTGGTACTTTCTCTTGATGGAATTAATGTCTATCTACAAGCAGGATAACATTTGTAAAAATGGACAGTCTAACACCGGTGTTGTGTTCCTCCTCAGGAGAGAAGCTGTCGCCTCTGAAGCCCAATGCAGGAGAGGAGTCTGTGGCCAACCTGGATAAACTGAGGTTTGCTAACGGAAGTATGAGGACATCTGAGATCAGGCTCAACATGCAGAAGGTGC
>OMLF01015473.1:0-12468 GCA_900302615.1 Holocentrus rufus
TTACAATAAGTCTTCGCATGGTCAACCTTGACACCGTTCGTGACTAGCACCAACTTACATGTGGTGTAGTCACGAACGGGTTTGTGTCAATCAAAGCATATTTAATGCATGAAATTAGGGACATAGTAGCATCATACAGCATAAAAAAACACATTCACATCTAATGCTGGATACAAGAGGGGTGTGGACAGTTATGTTTCTCAATTTGGTCTGGCTTTGGTTTATGTTCCAAAATGTGTGAAGAAACGTTAGTTATTATTCTCTTCAAAGTGGAAATGGTCCCTGTGCATTAGCAAGCTTTGAAGTCAGGGCACCTAATAATGAAAAGTTTAACCCTAGTTTAATCCTAACCCTGTGTTAGGCTTAAACTAGATTTTACTTACTTGTAGTATACATGGCCTTTTTGTTTACATTTATTTATTTGTTTGTTTGTTTATTTCCATAACCAATTATTTGTTTTAAAGAAGCTTGGCATATGTAAATAACTTGATCTCTTTTCACATTGTATCCCTGTTTAAACAGTATACCTCATTGCACTACCCTTTTGGACAGTTCTCTAACAACATACCTTAGTACAGTATGACGCTTCTGTGAGAAAGAAAAAAGGCTCACAGCACAGTGCTTTCTTCTGTTTCTCTCTGAGCCCCAAAGTACACCAGTGCTGTACAGAAGATATATCTGTTTATATGCTCTGTATGCAAAATTATGTCCAATCCACCTCTACGGCTTCATAGTTGTGTATTTTGTACCACTTGTATTTCAGTATTTCTGCTTGTATGTAAATATTTTCTCCCATCAATCAGCAAGATAAGTTTGTAACGCATTTTCACATACTCTCGCTCTGCTACTTCACAGGTACTATCCACACGGTAACGTTCATTGGGATTCTTCAGAGACATCCAACCCAGCGGCGAAATGACAGCTGCAGAGAATGTTTGTTACACCCTGATCAATGTTCCAAATGACTCGGAACCCCCATCTGAAGTCAGCCTAAAAGCTGATTTAGGTAACTAATCTCCCTTTTTTTCTTGCAAGCATGCCTATCCCAGTGCACTTGTGAGATTGTGCTATAAGGTTATAAAGTAAAGATCAGTCTGGAGCCACCATCCCAATGCTAAAAGTTATTGATCAGGCTAGTAAGTTTATCATCCCTGTCAGTTATATTTGAGAAATAACAATTTGTCTTTAAAAGCTTAAATTATTCTCTCTGAAAGTCCCTGTTGCTGTTTTGGAATATACACATAATTTGGAATATACACATAATAAATCACCTCTCCACAGAAAAGGGGGAAATCAAGGCAAAGACAGAGGCCCTGAAAAAGGTGATCATCATGATCCTGAATGGCGAGAAGTTGCCGGGACTGCTCATGACCATCATTCGCTTCGTCCTGCCACTTCAAGACCACACAATCAAGAAGCTGCTGCTGGTTTTCTGGGAGATTGTCCCCAAAACAACCCCAGACGGCAAGCTGCTTCAGGAGATGATCCTGGTCTGTGATGCCTACAGAAAGGTATGTTGATTACTAGACCTGATTTACTGATAAAATAAGGTAGACTTACTATTTATACATTGATTGTTGTGAAGCATGTTGCACCAGCTGGGGTTGTTGGCACACTGACTATTATTTATTTATTTTTACCACAAGCGATTCTTTTGAAAATAAAACATTATTTGTAACAGCAGGGAAAGGTTGCTTATTTGAAAGGATAACCATTTGAACCAAAAAATTCTGAACGATTAACTAGATTGATTTTGATTATAGGCCAAATTAGGCAGATGAGATAGGAAAACACACTGAGGGGCAGAGTATTGGTGTGTGTCAGATGATGGGGTTCAGCTTAACTGGATGTTTTATTGGCTCCACCATATTATTATATTATATATTATTATGTAAGTTATGTATGTTATATTATTATGTAAGAGTCTTTTGCTAATGAAGGCCTGCAGTTTGTTGCCGTTTATTTCTTCAGTCACATGGAAGAACCCTGCCCCTTACATATTTACATTTTAAAGCTAAGAGGCACCTCTTGCCAATTGCGTCACACATTTTAGGTTTGGAATCCTATAGAACTTTACATATCACACTTTTATGGTCTATCTCAAAGTTCCAGGATAATGAACCTTTGTCCTCTCCATGCCACAAGTCTCCAAATGTAATAACAAATCAGCACGTAATCACTTGTGGATTGTGAGTACTGGTCATGCAGGGTTATTTGGCTGCCATCTCCAAGCCATTTCCAGTACACTTCCATCAATTTCTGGCCCATGGGTTGAATTATGTACTTGTGTCATCTAAAAAGTATTAGTCTGCTATCCTGGATGGCCAGCAGCCTTGTAAATTCCTTTTAATGGATACTATAAAACATTGCAGGAGTGTAATGTTTTCATTTTTTATATTCTTGAACATTTGTTTACCAGTCATCCTAACGTGACATCTCACTTCCCCTTTTCAGGACCTGCAGCACCCCAACGAGTTCATCCGTGGCTCCACCCTGCGCTTCCTGTGCAAACTGAAGGAGTCTGAGCTGCTGGAGCCCCTCATGCCGGCCATCCGGGCCTGCCTGGAGCACCGACACAGCTATGTGCGCCGCAATGCTGTCCTGGCCATTTACACCATCTACAGGTACACACTGTTAATACTGCATGTTTAATCACCTCAGATAAATACAACAGCCTGTCCGCATGTATATTTGCATCATTCATTCGCAGACAACACTGACCTGATCTTCTTTTTTGTTTCTCAGGAACTTTGAACATCTCATCCCAGATGCTCCCGAGTTGATCCACGATTTCCTTGTCAATGAGAAAGATGCCAGCTGTAAAAGAAACGCTTTCATGATGCTGATTCATGCAGATCAAGTATGCAGCATATTGTCCTTTTCCTGCTGTCGTGTGCCGCAAAGCCCGTGGTTTTTCCATGACGTGACATGATGTGGTTTTCATTGTACAGGATAGAGCTCTGGATTACCTCAGCACGTGTATTGATCAGGTCCATACTTTCGGCGACATTCTCCAGCTGGTTATTGTGGAGCTGATTTACAAAGTGAGTCAGCCTCTTTTATTATCCTAATTTAAGCTGCACAGCGCAACAGTACTGCCAGAGCAGCCCGTTGGACATCTGTGTTCTTACTGTTTTTTGTTTGTTCTCTGTTAGGTGTGTCATGCTAACCCCTCTGAGCGCGCCCGTTTTATCCGCTGCATCTACAACCTGCTGCAGTCCTCCAGCCCAGCTGTTAAATATGAGGCTGCTGGCACTCTTGTCACCCTCTCCAGTGCACCCACAGCCATCAAGGTATATCACCACCACTTTGTCAGTGTTGTGTATGTTGTGGGCTCACATCCAGTGTTTCAGGGAATATGTACCCTGACAAACACATGTCATTATTGTACTCTGCTTGATGATAATGACCATAGGATCTGTTGCATTGAGTTTCCCAGCCCAGCACAGTCTCTTACTGAATCTTGTGTCTTTGTCGTGCTCCAGGCTGCTGCCCAGTGCTACATTGATCTGATTATCAAAGAAAGTGACAACAACGTGAAGCTGATTGTTCTTGATCGTCTGATTGAACTGAAGGAGCATCCCACCCATGAGCGTGTACTCCAGGTACGTTGAATTGTGGTTGTTCAGTTCCATTGATGTGTGGCCACTTATTCTTTCTGTTAACATTCAAGGATTCAGAATACATACACAGTACTTTGTTCTTTTCATTATGCATACAGGGGCTTAGTCAGGAAATTGGCATCAGCAGTTTTATCATGACACAGTACAGAATCCGTATATATACCAACTCTGTTAAGATTCAGTATACCTGTGTGCTTCCTCACCCAGGACTTGGTGATGGACATCCTGCGTGTTCTCAGCACGCCTGATCTGGAAGTGAGGAAGAAGACCTTGCAGCTGGCGCTGGATCTTGTCTCTTCTCGCAATGTAGAGGAGGTGTGTTGCTTGTATTTGTTTCTGTTCATATTTTCTTGCCCCAGTATACAAAAGGGAACAGTTTCCAAGTCTAATGGCATCTGTGTTTTCCAGTTGGTGATCGTTCTGAAGAAAGAGGTGATCAAGACCAACAACGTTACAGAGCACGAGGACACTGATAAATACAGGCAGCTGTTGGTGCGCACTCTGCATTCTTGCAGTGTGCGCTTCCCTGACATGGCAGCCAATGTCATTCCTGTGGTGAGCTCGCCTATTAAAACAGTATAAAGGATACGGCTGAGATTATTATGTTTCATAGCTGTTTGTGAGAAACCCAAATGTTGGGTTTATATTAAAAAAGCCTGTGTGTGTGTGTGTGTTTTGACTTGCAGCTGATGGAATTCTTAAGTGACACTAATGAGGCAGCTGCTGCTGATGTGCTGGAGTTTGTGCGGGAGGCCATTCAGAGGTTTGACAACTTGAGACCCCTCATCATTGAGAAGATGCTGGAAGTCTTCCACGCCATCAAAACTGTCAAGTAAGGCCTCCGAAGCACATAGTGGGGTTTATTATGCGGGAACTCAACTCCAATGCTCTCAGTGGTGCCACTGTGAGTTGCTAGTGTAATTTGGTGTGGTTGCATTTGATAGGTGAAATTAGTTCTTCGAGCCCATCACACAGCAGCCCAACTGTGTTGTGGTTGTCTAGGATTGCCCTTTTGATTAAAAAGTTAATTCACTGATTTAAGAGTTGAATGATTCCGCACCGACTAATGAGAAACCAACAGTTTGTTTATAAGGAAAATGTGAACGGGGCTGTCAAACAGTCTGCTTCACTATCTGTTGGGCCACATTCTCTGCTTTTATCAAACTGATGCAGCAAAATGAGGCATTCTAGGCACGATGGCACATTTATTTTAATAGCTGACATCGAGTAGGTATCATTACTGTTTGCATCATGCTCCACACCAAAATACTGGAACGACCAACAGAAAAAATATATTTTATGGTTAAGTTTGTAAAGGGTTTCAGTTTAGAAATTGGTACTGAGGTGACCAAAGAAAAAATGGTTGGGACTCCTGAAATACTTTTTTTTCTCCTGATGGAATACATTTTTAATTAATATTAAGTGTGTCTGGGGATCTTGTGACATTTGAACATTGTTGTGTCTCAGGATCTACCGAGGAGCACTGTGGATCCTGGGAGAATACTGCAGCACTAAAGACGATATTCAGAGTGTGATGACGGAAGTCCGCAGGTCCTTGGGAGATGTACGTTTACCTGTGAATTATCCAAACTTAATTTAACAACACCGATGTTGCAGTCCAACGCAGACTTTGGCAGCACAGCTTGACATCTGTCCGTCTCTTGGGTCCTCAGATCCCCATTGTGGAGAATGAGATAAAGAAAGAGGCAGGAGAGGTGAAGCCAGAGGACGAGGTCAGTGCAGCTCCAGCTCAGAAGCTGGTGACAGAGATGGGCACCTATGTGACCCAGAGCGCCCTCAGCTCCTCCCGGCCCTCAAAGAAAGAGGAGGACAGGTAATAAAGGCACATTGTGGAGGGGTTATATTTTTTCCCCGTAACATTTCATAGATTTTTATTGGTTTTGGTGTATCTCACTGTCTGTGTTGTTCCAGGCCTCCACTCAGAGGCTTCCTGATGGATGGAGACTTCTATGTGGCAGCTTCCCTGGCCACCACACTGACCAAAGTGGCCTTGCGTTATGTTGCAATTGTTCCAGACAAAAAGAAACAAAATGTAAGTCGTCCCCTCCTCACTTCAGAGAAAAGCAACTCCTCTAAAGTCAAACTATTATCTGTTTCTCTTACCCATGCCGTCCTGCCCTCTTGTCTCAGTCCTTCGTCGCGGAGGCCATGCTGATCATGGTGACCGTGCTGCACTTGGGCAAGTCCTCTCTGCCCAAGAAGCCCATCACAGACGACGATGTGGACCGCATCTCGCTGTGCCTCAAGGTCCTGTCAGAGTGCTCGCCGCTCATGAACGACATCTTCAACAAGGAGTGCCGCAAATCGCTGTCACACATGCTCACTGTCAGACTGGAGGAGGAGAAGCTGTCACAGAAGGTAAAGGCACTTGACTCTGCTGAATGAACTCAATGCTTAACCTCCTGACTGTATATTAGAGCCAGAATGTGGTTAAGGGAAGTGTATGATTGAAAATGAAGTGAATAAACGTATGGTGTTTGTTTTATCAAATATTTTCAGTCCGCTTCTCTTTGCACTCGATGTTACACACCCTAAATTATTCCCATGACAATTTCTTTTTCCTTGGCTTACTGCCTTTGAGATCGGTCATGTTGAGTTTGAAAATGATCTGTTGTAGGCTAAGTATAGGCCAAGCTAGCCCACACAAAGACAAACAGCACAAAGACTAATTAAGCGATTGTATTTTTGTCTTTTCTCTGACCACAGAAAGAATCCGAGAAGCGTAACGTAACGGTTCAGGCCGACGACCCGATCTCCTTCATGCAGCTGACGGCCAAGAATGAGATGACCTCTAAGGAGGACCAGTTCCAGCTCAGTTTGCTCGCTGCCATGGGCAACACTCAGAGGAAGGAGGCCGCTGATCCCCTTGCCTCAAAACTCAACAAGGTACAGTACAAAATGTCAAGTAGAAATCTTTTCTTCCATACACCTTAGTCCTACTTAGATTTAAAATTTAGCCTGCCTTGTTACCAGTACAGCAGACCCTCAAACTTGTAGGTTTAGTCAAAATTAACTGGATTATGATCCAGCATTCTTAAGATCCCCTAGCCATTAACTCATTCAATAAATAAGGATTTACCAAGATAATTTGAAGCGGTTAACCTCATATCAGCCTGAATTAATTGACAAACATATGAGGAATAGAGTCCTGCCTATTCATTGTAGCAGATTCCCTTTAGACCATGACGCAGCTTTTGACTCAGCAGATGCTGCAGTTGTTATTAGTATTGGCTGAGTATCTCTGGGCCAGATCCAATCTGTCAAATACAATCTGCTCTGTTATAGTAGGCATTGATTTTTTGTTTTGTTTTTTGCTTTGTTGAGGTGGTTTTAACCAATTCTCTTGAATGTGTTGTGTTTTATATTTTCATCTACTTGATATTTTATTCTGTTCTTGTTTTTATTCTTTCCTGTGAAGCACGTTGTAAGTCTGATTTTACCTAAATTATGTATTAATTTAAATGTTGTTCTTATTGTAATTATACTTTTAGGTGGTTACTCATTTGCAGTCATTGTAGTGTGGCATGCTGATTTTTTCATTAAACTACCAACAGAGGGCGCCAAAGTTGGAAAAATCCAGCTGCCACAGGGCAAATCAGTACCTATGTCTGTGTCAGTTGTTCCCAGCTCCAGTCCTCAGTCAGGACCCAGAGTACTGCTGTTTTTCTGTCCTCTCAGGCAGTTAATTACGTTCACCTGGCATCCCATATGTAAACCAGTCCATGTTAGACAGCTAGAATAAAAACCAGCTGTAGTCGAACTCCCCAGGACCAGAGTTAGAAAACACGCTGCCACAAGGCAGAGAGAAAGAAATCTAGCACTTAAAGGTGATTTTAATTTATATCACAGTTTACAAATGAATATAATTCATTTTCTTCTGATGCAGGTGACCCAGCTTACAGGCTTCTCAGACCCAGTCTATGCAGAAGCGTATGTTCATGTCAACCAGTATGACATAGTGCTGGATGTGCTGGTGGTCAACCAAACCAGTGACACGCTACAGAACTGCACCCTTGAACTGGCCACTTTAGGTGAGTCTAACTTGTTGTCACTTCCTTTTGAAAAAAAAAAAATCCACTTCTGAAGAGAAATTGATTAAGCAATGCTGAATTAGTTTTGCCTTATTGCCGCTGTGTCTGCATTTCACTCAATTTAACTTCTCACTCCACAGGTGATCTCAAGCTGGTTGAGAAGCCTTCCCCTCTAACTCTGGCCCCTCATGATTTTGCTAACATCAAGGCCAACGTCAAGGTGGCATCAACTGAGAATGGCATTATATTTGGCAACATTGGTAAGCGTTTGTGGCAGTTTTATTAAACAATGTCACTGATGTTTACCTGCTCTGAAACCAGTACATTTTATTGTTGTGCATGCACACGTATCTTCTAGTTTACGACGTGTCGGGGGCTGCGAGCGACAGGAACTGTGTCGTCCTCAGCGACATCCACATTGACATCATGGACTACATCCAGCCAGCGTCATGCACTGATGCAGAGTTCAGACAGATGTGGGCGGAGTTTGAGTGGGAGAACAAGGTAAATTACGTAATTTGCTTTTTAGCCAGTGCCAGGAAACCGTGTCTGTTTACACATAAATTGGTTTGACATCATGAGTCATGTTTATCTGTCTGGCTGCTTGTGTGGTTTTCTCAACTTCCTCTTTCTCACTTAATAAACATTGAATGGAACATATTGACACGCATTGATTGATACAAAACAACAGTAGTATTTGTTAAAAATTGCTTCTAAATTGAAAAAATCTGCATATCTGGTCCTTACGCTAACTTGCTTTGTTGCAGGTGACGGTGAACACCAACATCACTGATCTGAACGAATACCTCCACCACATCCTCAACTCCACTAACATGAAGTGCCTGACTCCTGAGAAGGTAATTATGAGAAGTGATGCACCGCAGTGCAAGACAACGTAGAGCGCTTCAGTTTAGCAGTTAACTGAAGTCATGATAGATTACATAAATGTGAAACTTTTTTTTGCTGGTGCTTTGCTGGTGCTTGTTAGAATTCATCAGAAATCTTTGTGGTGATTTGATTAAAGCCTCCAGTGATATATATCCAATTTCGTTTGATGACTCTATATCCTGGCATCATATTCTCAGATGAACAGTGTCTGTGAGGTGCAATATTCTCACGCTCACTCCTTATTTGGTCCCTTAAACCAGGCACTGTCTGGCTTCTGCGGTTTCATGGCTGCCAACCTGTATGCCCGCTCTATCTTTGGAGAAGATGCCCTGGCCAATGTCAGCATTGAGAAGCCCATCCACCTGGGGCCTGACGCACCCGTCAATGGACATATACGCATCAGAGCCAAAAGCCAGGTAGGTCACTTCCCTCATATTCTTACACATCTGTGAAGTAAAAGGTAGAATTTACTTCAAGCCCAAAGAAGACTTCTTTTGTTATTAAAGGAAAACATTTAATTTATCCCCACACTGAATGAATTGGGCCGAATGCACAATGAATCCATGCAATAACTCAGGTACATTTGATATCAGAATATCAAGCTGCATTGTTATTAGAATATATCAATCATGTCTTTTCTTTCACAGGGTATGGCCTTGAGCCTGGGCGACAAGATCAACCTCTCCCAGAAAAAGACGTCTGTGTGAAACAACTCTGAGCAGTCCAGCTGATCCCTCTCTACTCTCTTGTACTGCTCTACTTTACAGCCTTTGGTCACAGCAAAATAAGAGTTCTGTATGGTCAGTCTTTGTTTTCATTTTACATCACTTATGTCTGAAAACTATTTCCATCCAGATAATGTCCTTTACCTGTCCTATCTTTAATTTTCAATAAACCTATATATTAAAAAACAGAATGCAAATGTATTTGCTCTTTGCTGTATTCATTGAATCATATCATGTTAGCTTCATTTTGGACTCTGACACACATTCCACTTTATTCTTACATTTCATTAGCTAATATGAATTCATTTTTAAAATAAAGGATTTAATGAAGTCAATTAATTGTGATTTCTTCAGTTTCATGGAAATGAATCGTGACTTTAATTTGAGTTGAAATGAATCCCCCTGGCCTTTCTAAGCGTGCTGCATGCAGTATTGATGAAAATCTAACTGTGGACCGGAAAGTCCTTGTCAGTATTTAATGAACCTGTTGAATTTTTTAAATACAATCTTAGCTGATTTCATTTGACAAAGTCACTTCAAGTAGAGCCATGTCAGTAAAGCGAGGGATATCTAAATGGACACTACCTGCCATGTTGCCATGCATAGACAGGTTCAAGGGAATGAGAGGAGTATTTCTCCTTTTATTTTTAATTTGATCAATTGATTTGCAGTCATTTGTCATGTAGTTGCACTGTGCTATTATCATGAAATGATAGCTCAGTTCAGAACTTTGTCCAACGAGGGGTATTTGTTTTGCAGCAGGGCACATTGAAAACAGTATAATACACAATGACACATAGTACAAATACAATATAGAACAACGAGAACCCAAGTATAAGTGGATGTAAGTGCTGATTAAATACAGGGCATGCTGGGAAATAGGTTTTCAGAAAAAAGTGCCAAAATGCGCAAAGGGAGGGAGAGCAGCATTTTACACTGAGTGCAATATGTTAGAATTCTTAAGCTTTATGATAGAAACTCAATAAGTGAATACAAAGACAGTTATCTGGTATCTAGGTTGTTTGCACCCCAAAGTGAAAGGACTCCTGCCTGTAGCTCCTGCTACCTCCAGCTCCATAGCTGTGTGGACTGTGATTTCAGGCTCTAATTGAAATTCCTCAAATGCCTCTGGTGCTATGTTGCTATGTTGGGAATCGACTGGAATTTGTTCTGCAAGGACTCCGAATTAACAATAACATCTTGAAGAGTCTGCAATATAGCTTAGTCAGGCATGAGAGCAAAAAATGTATTTGTTTGACTGATTCATTGATTTCACCATGAAATGGGTTTTTAAATCTTAAATGCACTGTGGTAATTTCAGAGGTACTGGCACACTCATCTGCCTCTTTCCCCTTGCCCGTCCTTTGCGATCTGTTGGGTTTAAATAAGTGAGAGGACATTGTGAGAATATGGCAGATTAAAGTGTTACAGCCCCAGTCATACATTAACAGTATCTGTGAAATCTGTCACTCCAGGGGGGGCTGATAAAGCCTGAATGTGGCTTTGAGGTCAGAGCCTCACAGCTGTGAAAATAAACAGTATCTAGCAGCACTGTATAACACATGCCACAATGTCCCATATAACAGGTTTAAAAGCAGCCCAGCTACTGTGTGCAGCTTTAGTGTACAGGCTCTTGCTATTTAGTCAGATATAACACATTATCATTACATTTTTTTTTCTTTCACCTTTGGCAGGCTAATATATCGCAACCAAGCAAAACATACCCTCTCCAACATGAAAACATATTCCTGCAATATTCCTTTAGGCATTTGCAAGTCTGGAAGTCACCAGTAAGTTTTTTGTAATTATATAGCACTTCATGGTGTTTTATCTCCTGTGATATCACAGTAATATTCTTATGAAACTTGAGGGTTTGTAGGGATATCCTAAAATGGTTTACAATGATTACAATAGGAAAGCTCTTTTTCTAATGGCTGTTTTTACACTGCTTACCTGTAGATCCACTGTAGTTAGTTTATTAAACCTATCTGACTTTGGCAACACAGCTAGTGCTTTAAATATGATAGCAATATCATACTAATATTGTGGATACACATTTTTATTTTATCTCACCTCATCTATGGCCCTCAACCAAGCCTTATTAAAGAAAAAAAAAACACTGCAGTGCACCTTTCCAAGTCCAGTCTCAGTTTTGTCTGGACACCAGGGGGTGCTACAACCTATATCAAACGTCGGTCTGTCAGCGAACGGGTTAACGCCAGGTGGACTTAACGTGTTTGAAAATGGCATTGTACGTTTTCAGCGTCAGTGTCGTCATGTGTCACGTTGCAAACTGGCACAGCGAGATAATGTAAGTCATGTTTCCACACCTTGAATCAAAGGCTTGAAATTATGTAAACTCGCCTATGATCTTTGTGCTTCAGGCTAGGGTTAGGGTTAGAGCTTAATGCCACCTGTCGCCTTCTTTGACAATCCAAAAGCACGAGCACAATTCAGTCTTTCATTGTTTGTTTTCACCTCAGCATTGTACACACAATGGCACCTACAATAAACAAAAACTATTTTGCATCCTATAGGATCTAAATGAAATGAAACTATATGTTTAAGCAATGACAACTTTTTTCGTTTTTCTTCATGGTTTCAGATTAATTACAGTGCGCGTGCGTGTGCGTTGGGAGGGACAAAAAGTCATTTAAAAGTCTTTAAAATATTTCCATAATATTCCTGGGAGTGAGGTATGTCTGTGACACTGAACAGTGAGTTACTTTTGTTTGTGTCTAATTATACATGGCCAGAGTATTCCTATAATATTCAAATAATTTAACCGTTTATGTTTGTTGAATACATTTTACCCACTTTTTTTTCCCTAACCTTAGGCTGCATAAATGTTGTAAAATGGTAAGCTATAGCCTACAGCATATACAAGAAGATACATGAAGATAGGTATTTTAAAAGGGGAAAATAATCTAATACTTTTTTTGAAAATACAGTTAGTATGTGGGCTACTGGTGGTGGTTTGCCTCATGAAAACTTGAAACACACTTTATTATTTGTCATTATTACATCAGTGGTTATAATTACAGGTAGCCGTCATTGCTTTTGTATGCTGGCAGGCTGGTCAGGAACGTTAACTGCAGGAGTGTATTAAAGACTCGGCTGCAGGGGTGTGTGTGTGTGTGTGTGTGTGTGTGTGTGTGTGTGACTGCCCGTAACCCACTC
>OMLF01015489.1:0-19120 GCA_900302615.1 Holocentrus rufus
GCAAACCAGTTTACGCACGCATATTAGCTCTCCCTCTGACATACATATGCACACTACCACACACACACACAAGCGCACACAAACTCACACAGCCCAGAAGGAGGTCCCCCCCGTGTAACCCTAGCCTATTCAGACACTCCCAGATGAAAGATGGCAAGGTCTAGCGTCAGGAAACAGTGGCATAGTCAGATATCACCCCAGCTCTGCTCTGCCTCAGGAACAATGTGGAAAAGAGCAGTCAGACCCTCCTTAGAGGAAGTATTGGAAAAGTCCCGTTCTCTAATGTGAACGAGACAAAGACATCTTAATCTGCTCCCAGAAGGAGTAACAAGGTTGCTCATATCGCAGTTCCAAGAAAAAGAACCTCTTTGATATTGGCGCGTGCTGCATGGTGTTTCTTAATGAGATATTGCTTATGAATATATAATTATTTGATACGATTCTTGCATTCTTAATGCATTTTCAAATCTATTCTTGCCAGACCCCCAAGGGAGACTTTGATTTATTGTGTCTATGAGTGCCAAATCAAAAAGATGGTTGAAGGTTCAAGAAAAACAACAAAAACAACAACAACAACAAAAAACAGTTAACAGCTAGTTAGTTATAGTAGAGGGCAGCTATAAACACTGAATATTTTAGCATAAAATACATTGCTAGCATCAGCTGTATTACTATATTCATGACCATAAATGTTTCATAATTATTAAATTATTAAAATAAATTTATCACAGTTGTTTGCTACCTTACACCGTTGCTTTCTCTTTTATTGTTTATTACTTACTAAATTAATTGTTGGTCTGCAAGGTAATATTTGTCCTAAAAGTGGAAAAAAAGTTGCACATTGAAAAAGTGAAACTCTTCTGCCTTAAATAGACAAAAAAGAACACAAACTGTGGCTACTAAAATGAAAACATCCAGTATTTTTACTGCATGCTAACCGTAATCATAATACCAACAACCAAGCACTAAAATAAAAAGTTGTGAAATCTCTGCTGCTGAACTGAACAGGCTGCACACTCAACGTGACACCCCATCTTGGCAAGATACTGTCAAATTTTTAATTATAGAAATTCTCAGTGGCTTCTTACAAATATATTTAGCAGGGTTACAGCAGGACAATCTTCCTGAAAGGTAATTAGAAATTTTATAGATTCAGCAACAACAATAGAGTCTTTCTCCCTCTCCCCCAGTCTATCTCACACACTCTCTTTCCCATCATGATATACAGCTAATTATCAGCTCATTAACAATTTAACCAAGCCACCCGTTATTCACTTATCCACATACACACACCGTCAGTGGTTGTCTGGTAGTCTGGGATACCTTGTGTTTTTTGGGTTATTTTGTGTGTTTTTTTTCCCTCCATCTGCTCACAAAAACAGTCTGCTAACTCCCCTGGTAAGCAGGTTTGGAGACGTCCCATCACGACAGCTCCTCTCACCCACAAGGATTAAACTCATTCTTCTGCTCCTGAAGCGGACACGGCTGCGTTCTGGTGTATGGATACATAAACACTGGATGGGGGGGGCTGTGAAGTCAACCGCCTCACTGCCCCAGGAATGAGGACCTGGTTTGGGACCTTCTGACAGACATGTAACTACTGTCATCCATCAAGAAAGTCGAGCAGATCCGAACCAGCACACACACATAAACCCGGACACACACCTCTCCCATTAATCAAGTTTGTTGCCTTGGGTTATTTAAAGCCAAATGCTTCCTGACCAGTGAATACCAACAACAGGGTAAAGGGCAGTAAATTATGGGATAAGAACTGATATAATACATGTACAGAAACAGGAACATGATTGATATTTACTATACATGCTAAAAAAGTATTTTAAAAAAACACATTTTAAAATGAACAGGCTCACCCCAGGGCCATTTTTTCACAGCATTTGAGGAAAAATGTCTAAACATCCCCCAAAAAACTTAACAGCTAAACCTTAAACATTAAATTCCTGCATTAGTGTAAAACGCACAGTCACATTTTTCTGTAATTGCCAGATGTAATTACCATATAATTAGGTCCTGACTGATAAGCACCCAAGTACTTCAGTTTTGCCCTTACAAATTAATAACGCCAATCTAAGCTCTAATCTCCACAGACACATACAGGGAAGGTTTTCTCTAAATGGGGTCCAGGACCATTCAGAGGCACCTCATGGGGTCTTTGGAAAAATGAAGAGTGTATGACCACACACAGAGAGAATGGGTATTATGCTCTTATTATCTCTGGAGGTCGCAGTCAAATCTGCATGTTTGAGGCTCTCTGAAATGGCCCGAGGAGTGCTTTGTCATATTTTGAAACCAGCGATCTGAAAGAAGTCTGATAGGTGATACTTGAATTTGTTGCTATATCTCATGGTAAACTGAAATGTTAATTCCTGAAATGGAAATTTAGTGAAAAGTCAAATGGAAATCAGTATACTACATTTGTGCTAGATTTAAAAAATATATATAATGAGCAAAAGCAGTAAAAAGTTCTCTAGAATCCGCTTGGGAAAGGAGCAAATGGAAAATCGTTGTTGCATTCATGTCCTTACATGAATAACTTTGTCATTTTAACTGCTAAATTTCTGTTTACAAGCTTGTTCAAGTATGGTAAAATGGTAACACTATGTGCATAAGGGTCTAAAGCATGCGTACCAAATTTGTGAAATTCTGTACATGACATTATGAGACATACATTTTTGATAATTGTGATGCCCCCTGCAGGACAGTTTTAAAATACTGATGCTATTATGGTTGGAGGACTCTAGCATATATACGAAGTTTTGTAATGCAGCAATTAATTGTGTGACAGGCCACACCTTCTTTCACATTCGTCTGCCATGTCATTCTTCTTCTGTGTATTCTGGTTTTAAACGCAACACTGCCCTCACACACACATGCCTGCGGACAAGGCCACACTGGCTTTAGGCTTGGTAGTCTTCACAAAAAAAGTTAAAGGTACACGATATAAATTTGGACTGAAGTGAGGATCCCTCAGACTCAAATGACAAAAAAAAAATGTGGAAAAAGCACAAAATGTAATAGTTGAATCTACACAGTTCTCATCCTGTTTACACTCAGCTGACACAAAACTTTGAATAAGCATATGCTAATTCAATTCCTTGCAACATCTAAGAAAACATGCCTACATATTTTGTTCATCAATACTGAGGCTGCAATCCAATGCCTGTCTGTCAGTCTAACAAGTGTAAGTAATAAGCAGGGAAATAACTGGGGCGCACAAAAAAGCATAAATGAATAGGAATTAATAAATACACACATTAATACATATATAAATGGGTAAATAAATACAGAAAAGTAAATATATTGGGAAATAAATAGATACAGAAAAATATAAATTTATATTTTTTTATATTGAAAATTTATCTTTGCTTTAACACAGATGTATTTATCTGTCAATTTTAGATATAATTTATTAATCCTTTTTGTAGTATTAGCAGATTTGTCCGCAGAGAGACTTAGGTAAGTCTGATTCGCATTCTCCCCAAAATCAGGAATTCATTATTTAAAACATGTTTAGAAATCTATCAATAACTGCATCAAGATAAATAAAACTCCAACATTACCTTCCCTTTTGGTTATGAAAATAGGGGAAAACCTTTTTAGCGCTATGAAACAAGAACAAAAACAATAAATAAATAAATAAAAAATCTTATTATCATAGATTGCAATACTTAGAGAACGGCTATATATTACTCTTGTTAATTATGATTAGTGCATAATTTAAATGTCAAAAAAATCAAAGCGGTATAAAATCTTTGAAATAGGTTAATTTATGTGAATGACCTAAATGTGCATGTGAATTATTCTTCAGACTGTGGATAATTAAGGATACATTATTAATCTGACAAAAAAATGAGGTTCGAAAACTGTGTAGCTTCTTTTACATTAATTCGGCATAATTGGCTACAACTTGCTCTTAACAAATAGCTATTTTGATTTAAGAAAAAAAAATTCACTTTAAAGATTAATACAAGACTATGTTAGAATCTTAGACTATCTCAGATTAAACCAAACTGAAACTGTGAGACCAAATTTAGAACCAAATTAACTTTATTTTGCCATCTTTGTTGATTTGATCTTCTTTGCACCCTTCCAATTCCCACTTTACTATTATTCTAGGCTGCTTTCCTTTGAATCTCACACTTAAAAAGATACAAGATCACTTTCGCAGTGAACCCCTAATTATTGTTTTCCAACTAAATCTAGCAATCCAAAATAGGTTGTACAAAAGGTCAAACTGTACACGTTTTATTTTCTCAGTTATTAAAACTTTTTGGATGCAATTCCTTTGTACTTGGAAGACAACAGAACAAGACAAAGTGCCTCTCTCAAGACTTTAGACACAGTTTCAAAGTAAATGGCCAAACTGGAATCGTACAAAGAAACATGGAACTATTACTTTTAACACAGCAGTGGAATTAAAGATCAACTGCACACTATAGTACCATTTTTTAAAATCTGAAATTTGTTGCATTTGGCCATGCTTTAGTAAAAACCAACAATTCAGTTATACGACTAAATTAATGTCTCTATGGAAAATCACAGAATTTTTTGCTCCAACTGCCAAAATGCATTGTCACATCTTTCAAAAGGCCAAATCGGAGCCAAAAACAACCCAAACTGAGGGCAGAATCGCACTTTTAAAAAAACAGCCCGTGGTTATGTAAAGCAGCAGATTAATATATGAGGAAAAGATCAGAAATGGAAGAAGTCCTCTTTCAGAAACTGAAATCTATTCAACCAAGCAGGCTGAATCTTCAGGGGAATTATGTGGATTGAATGCAGAGGTCAACGCTGCAGGTCACAACCCCGCCAACTAAACCAGCCAAGCCACCAGAGAACAGAGAAAGAAACACACAAGGAGGCACAGAGGAAAGATCAGGCTACGCCATTCCTAAGCTGAAGTGGTTATTTCAATTTCTCACTTCTTTGAATTTTTTTTTAGCTCTGTGAGTTTTGTTTTACCACTAAAAGTCAAAATACTCAATTCTGAGCGTACTTAATATGCACTGTGCGCTCACATTGCTTTGCTTCATTGAAACCACTTTTTTCCCCATAAACCGCAAGAAAAGCACTGTGATGGAAGTTCCGTTATACATCATAATACTTAATACATAATACTATTATATTGCACACTATGCCAAATATAACACAGCCTACAGCCTGCAGCAGTGAGGCACACACTTCACAATTTGTGCTTTTGCCGCTCTCTAGTGGTGTAAAGTGGACAGTGGCCTTTAAATATTTGAGATGCAAAACCTGCCCACCATAGATGCCAAAGATCGTCAATCAGCAACAGGAAGAACAAAGCGAGAACAAGAATCAGTTCTTGAAAAATAAATAAATAAATAAATAAATAAATAAAAATAAATAAAAGTCAGTACATTGGCCGTTTCCCAACTCTGAAGCTCAAATGCTGCGGCCTAAATGTGAATCTTCTTGAGTATGGAAATGAACCTCAATCTACAACAAGAGGCACTTCAGCTGCCTAATCTCCCACCATAATCACCGCGGCATATTTCACACAAAGACATATGCTACTGAGGACAGTACTTAAGCTAATTAATTATTTAAATTGGCAAATACGTTTATTGTCGACTTACTTGTATTAAAATAACCCATGTCTGCTTGTATTAAGGAGTTACAGCAGTTTCAAGAAAATGTATTCTCCCTCGTTAATATGCACATCTCTGCAACAAAGTGCTCCAAAAGCTATCTAACACTTATTGTTTACACACTTGAGTTGTTGTATATAGAAATAGAGACACACAAACATACAGACACACACAGATGCCACCATAACAACATCACGTCCCACAGCATGTACCATTTGTGGTGGGGCATAAAAAAGCACAAACAATTTGAACATGAAGCTCCATATGTGTGGATTTTCCAGTTTCCATATGTTGCTATGGCAACTGTCTAAACCTCTTGCACACTCTACATAATATATGATAAGAAGTAAAACAAAAAACAAAAAAACAAAAGCCAAAGCAGCACTTACAGAAGTTCCCAGGGGGCTGTAAGCTGTGTTTCGTCAGGGTACACCAGCCGACGGGGAAGATGTCTCTGGAGTCGTAGGGGCACCAGTAGTCGAAGGCGCCCCTCCAGCCGTCAAACATGACAAAGATCTCCTGACCTCTGACCTCTCCGACTGTGGCCGGACAGATCAGGTAGGGGTTCTTCCTGTCTACCGCCTCCAGCTTCATACCGGGCTGGAAGTAGTTCTTCGAGGGGCTGGCTGGTTCCTACATGCACACAAAGACACAAAGACGTGCACGGGCAGATTCACAGCCTCTCAGTCATAAAATGATAGAAATGCAAAAGTGAAAAGTGAAGAAGCACTCCTAACACCTCACTTTAGTCCCTACTGAGGCTGGGCTTTTATAAAATGTCGAATACAGGCCAGTGAGTGTTACTCGCTTCCAATATGATAGGGTTTCTGCCCGAACCATAGCTACATAAAAACAGCCTGCCAGACATGCAATGAAAGAATATGTCCTTTTCACATTTTATTTATTTAATTCTTCTGTGCTTTTTTGTAAATCAACTTCATTTAAATGCAAGATCTCAGAGTTTCCCCTGCCACTGAAAAGACGGGCTATGGGATGTGAGTATTTAAGAGCACATAACCCTAACACAATCTGATCACTCTGGATTTTAATGGAGCATTTTGGTGTCCTATGATAGTCTCAATGCTGTTTCAGAGGCTTTTTTCAACTTGGTAAGAAAAAAATTCTGTGGAGAAACACTGAAAACATGGTCAGATTTAAAGATGTTGAACACTGTGAAACAAACACCATGTGAAACAAATGTCAATACCTTCTTAAAAGCAGAAGCAGGGGCCATTTCTGCTCCACTCAGCGTCCTCAAGAGGAACATGGGCCACGAGGAGGCGTTCATCCTGAAACCTGACCACATGGACACAACGACAGTTTAAACTTCTGCTAACTGTGATGCCCTTTGAATAACATGATGGGATGAGTCACTTCTGTCAGCCAAATTGTTCTTTACACACTTCACTTTTTGTCCTTAGTTCTGACGTAAGTGTAGCAGTTAATACATAAATATTACAAGATTGAATATTCTTACTAAATTTTACAGACTAATATTAAATGAATTCATCATCTGACCACAAGAAAGCAGAAGCTCTCTCTTATCTTTCAAACAGACTAGATAATGACCAAATTGTCAGAGTGAATGAAATATGGGAAATATGAACATTCACAATGAAATTCTGAATAATTTTCTTACTGATGCAAATCATTTTAAGAAGTTAAGCTGTTACTTACATTGTACTAATGTTTTGAATAAGTAATGCATCTATCATATTTTGTGTGGGATAGCTGCTCGCTCCATCGTTCTTTCTTTTATGTACCTCAGTTATTCAGACTTTCCACTTGTCCAACAAAACAAAACAAAGAGGAATTCAGATGACGTGTTCAAGAGACACTCGCCTGAAATAACTGCTTTAAGAAAAGAGCTACAAAAATAGATTCATGTCCAAATGCTATCTTTAACACTTCAAAGGCCTCACGTACCTAACGGGGGCTGCAGCATGTCTCCGTTCCTCTCACAGGTTCCTATTGGCTGGATGTCCGACGAGTCGACCAGCCGCCAGAAGTCATTGGTATTGTCGCTGCCGTCCAGACGCAGGCGCAGACGAGTACCCATCATGCCCATCACCGTGGCGATACACACAGAGTTGGAATTGCGGGGGTCGCGAGCCTCAAGTTTCATGCCTGCCTTGAAGTCGTTGGATGGTGGGACCCGGGCCTGCAGAGGGTTGGACAAATCATTTATTATCATGTACTGTTGGAAGATTATGACTGATGTTAAAGAGGCCCTATTACAGGAATTCAAATTTTCATATACCTATACATATCTATAAATTTATAGATCTATAGCTAGCTAGCTAGCTAGATAGATAGATATACACATACAGTAATGACTATTATTGACATTGTTAAAATTCAACTTTGTTTCATTCGTTGGATCTACAGCTACTGCATTTTCAAAAATCCATTCCTTTTAACTTGCAGGTTCAGACTAACAGTGTGTTGAAGCACATGTCAGAAGCTCGTACATCCGATGCAGGAGGTACAAGCTTCCAACTTGACTGGCGTTCAAGTGCTCTTGTCAGGACTATTGGGTAAGCCTAGCATCCTGAAAACATCAAACATAGATGGTATTTGAAAGGTGTTTTCAATGGGTTTACACAACTACAAAGACCAAATATTGAATTATGCTGCCAAAATAGAAACCAACCATTTTTTTTGTGATGAAACATCACAACTCGAAAACTATCCCACATGCACGACTTTGACGGGGTCACTGAGGTGCTACTAACTTGTAAAAGTGGGAAATAAAATGTTTCTGACATACACTTACAGACACAATCCTCCAGTCAGCATATCTTAGCGTATTTGTTAAATGGTGTCCAGTTTTTTAACTGTTATGACTACAACGATTTCAAATTCAGTCAAATGGCACCATTTTAACTTTATAAACAACATATGTTTTCAAAAAACATATGAGCCACTGTACATTTGAAGACAAAATCATGAATACTGAACTGCATGACTTCATTGATAAATGTGACTTAATGATGAGTTACCTGTCTGAAGCAGTTTGGTGAAGCTGCAATGGAGGAGGTTTCCTTCAGGTACTCCTCCCAACTGAATGGCTCTGAAAACAGAGAAGAATAAACTCCAGACTACAAATCATTCTCACAGAAAAAAAAAGATTAAAATATATATATAATTGATTCATTTTATTTATTTATTTAATTAATTGTTTGTTTAGTCTTAAGAAAACAGTTGAGAAAATTATTCTGAAATATTAGCTTATTTCTCTTCTTATTTTGCTTCTAGAGGAAAACAACTTGCAATATGAATTAGATATTTTAAAGATCTGAAATATGTTCTTAATTTTTTCCCCTCACCTTCAAACTTAACAGATGTCTTAAAACTGTTGCAGAATAAAGTTCATCCTCTAAATTTTAAACAATTGAGTAGGTTTTCCAAAGTAATAATAGCTTTACCTACTGTGTTTTGAATTTGAAGTTCAACATTGTGTTTGGTGCATGTCTCATGTCTTTTAAAAGATTAGCTAAATAGACAGTTACATTTAACAGGCCTTTAGTCGCACAGCAGTACTAAGGCTTTTCCTATGATCAAGGATAATTAGTTCAGAAAACCATAAATACCGTAAATAATTGCTCTAAATGGGTTTTTAGATTAGAGTTCTATGGGATGCAGCGAGGGGGGAAATCAAACGCTTGTTTACATCATGGCTGCTAGTTAGGTCATATTTGAGAAGTTTCTAATTAAGAAACACAGGAAGTTTGAAAAGAGAATCTTAAGAAAATAAAGACTAAAAAAAATGAAGGCTAGCCCTAACACTTTCCTACAATTTCCTTTTAGGCAGCCTCTTAAGATCTATCTTACAAGTGCTTTTGTGAATCTGCCTTTGGTGTTCTAGACCAATGGTTTTCAAAGTGGGGTCCAGGGACCCCCTGGGGTACTTGAAATTCTTCCAGGGGGTCCTCAGCAAAACTAGAAATAGTTTCTGTATAATTTAATTCACCAGAAGTTGGTACAGTACAAAAAAAGTATGGGTGATTATTTTAACATTGTGTTTCAGTCTCACCACTTTGAATCTATTTGTTTGTGTGCAAGTGTGACATCTAAACGATTTAATACTGAACACAAACCAAAATATCTCATCATATCAGGGGCCACAGAGCAAAATCACTTCAGATGGGGATACGCAGCTTAATCAAAGTGAACCACAGCATGGGAAAGTTTGAAAATCCCTGTTTTAGACATAACTGGAATAGATTCCTGATCACTGGTGATGCTAACATTATGACAGAATTGGCTGAAGGGAAAAGCTGCTTATTCAAATGACTGTAAATTGAGCTATTAATGAAAGGATTCAGACAGAACAGGAACAGGCCAGAGAATAGATTTGCCAACCATTAGATTTGTCGAGAGCGGAGCCTGCTGTGATGCTGCTTCGTCTCTCCTTCTTCTCCTCTTTTTGATCTGAAAATCAAACGTGATTCAACCACTCATTAGCATCTGGAGGCTACAAACATGCAGAATGTAATTACAGTGAGAATAAAGCCTTATTATTTGTGCTTTTGGTTTGAGCACATGCCAAGATGGCTTAACAAATCTGCATCTAAAAACCACAAAGTCTAAATGTTGAAACTTCAGCTGTAATTCTTGCAGACACCTGTAGCAATGTGCTGAGTTTCTTGTCAAATGTGTAGTAACACACATGATAACAAGATAAGATAAAACTGACAAACAGCAGAGTGATGTATTACTAAACCTCTGACTCATACAGTACCTCTGTGCGGTGTTCTACCCATGATGCCTGTGGTGAATGTGCTGCTCCAGATGAGCTGAAGTCAGATAGGCAGGGAACAGTTACCTCGACATACACTGGAGAACACACAGACATAGTTGAGAAAGTCCATCCACAATATTCAATTTACCAGAATGAAAAAAGAAAAAAAGTGTGCAGTAGGTAAAAATCCTGGGAAATATTAGTAATTTAATAACCTGTTAGGAACATAATTTTTTTTTTTTTTTAATTCTTTTTTTTAAATGTTAAAGAATGTTACAGAATTAGCAAGTAACTTAAAACTGTAATCAGTTACATAATGTACATGATGCACTGCTTAACTCAAATTCAGCGATGTAACTGTATTATTGTGAATGACCTTACGATAGCACCACCCAATCAAGATCAATAGACTATAAACTACAATACACACTTCATTCTAATTTTCAAGACTGAAATTTGACCAGTGTTGTTATATTTTAACATGTAAAATTGCATGCATGTGCATAACTTCACAATCAAAGTGCCTTTTCTCATTAAATCCATGTTTTTTTTTTTTTGTTCCTCATTATTTGAGGATTCGAGACAGAACAAATGCATTATATCTCAATACAAACAATTGTATCAATTGTGCAAAATTGCTGGAATCTTAATATCACACCAAAATGCTTCAAATGTATAGACTCATGTGAGGAATTCTAAAGTGTCAGACTAACAGTTGTGAAACATGTTGTTTCACAAGTTCATACAGGCTCCTGTGACAAAAGAGTTTGAATTAAAGCTGTACGTCTCTTTTGCAGGTTTGCCTTACTGATTTGGAATATGATCTACTGGTAAGAAACAACATTTACAAATGATGGACTAATACTTAATTCCAAAAAGTACTGTTCAATAAAGTAGAATTACAATTGTAGTCATTACCACACTGTTTTCAGAGGGAATCTGGTTGAATAGTCCACTTCAAGTTTGTAATGACATGGATTTCCTGCAAAGTCCTTACATGGTGCAAACTCAAAAAAGCAGGTAAATAAGCCAAGGAAAAAGAAATTCAAAATTTGTGACGAATTCCAAATGAAATCCAAAAATTGTGAGGTTAAAGTCTCTCCAGAAGCCAGACAGTGTTTCCTTTCCTTGGTTCAAAAATTTGAGCATTTGCAATGTTGTCTGGCTGTACCCCCCTCCAGACCACTCTGTCTTAGCTGTGAATCCCATTCAGTCGAGAGCCATAAAGATTCCAAGCTGCCATAAAACGTCATTAAGACGTGTGGATGTGGGGAAGGCCGCTGGCTAACATGAAAAGGATTCCAGCTCCACTCCTCACCCATCTCCAGACTGGTTCTGTGTTTGCACTGGTCTGTCTGCTTCGTTCAAGAGGGTCAGACAAAACCCCCCAGCAGACCAGGAAGCACTTAATTTTTACAACCTCCATTTCCACTGAGGCAGGCACTGATCTTGGATTAGTGTAACATTCACAAAACCTAATAATGAGAGGATCTGAAAACTGACCCAAGACCTGGTTTCAGGACAAGTTAACATCACTTTTGCTTGACAAGAGTTGTCAAAATGTTAGGATTGTCTTTTTTTCTATTAGAAAACCAATTATTTGGTTATATTTTCCCCAAAGCTGTCTCTATATTATAATGACTGGGGAACATAATACATTCATTTAGTGCTATATGTTTTTGTATTTAAGTGCATTATGAAGCATTTTGCATGAAAAAAAAAATCTATAACATCCATCATGCATGAAAGAACTATGGCCATTATACTTTATAACATGACACATAGTATATTACAGATACTAGGTAAAACTAAAACTACAATATGATTAACCCAAATGTTTAGGTGCAATCTGCACCTGTAATAACTTGACATATTTTCTTTAAACATGCAAGCAGACCTTTGTGATAGAATGAGGAAGTTGCTCATTTACATTCTGCTAGTCCTGCTTTTCCAGAATATATACCTACAGGTGATGTTCAAATGCTGCTGACTAGAAAACAATATTGTGTGACAGTCTTTAAAAAGAGTCTAATTTTGCAGAGATTGTCTTTTTTATTGAAAAATTATAAGGTTATTGACCTTATATGAGAAGGCTAAAGAATAAGACTAAGATTGCTGGAATAGCCTCAGCAGAACTTGGTGGAAAAACTCCAATTTGTTCTGCAGTGAGACCAGTGATGGCATGTGGTTTATAGAAAGATTTTAGAATAACAACCACTAATATAGGCTGAAGAAAAATGACTTAGTCCCAGAATAGCATTCACTATTGTTTAGTTTGGTACCATTTACCATGACGTAGGCCTATACTACACATTTACATCATAAAGATTTCAGGTTCGCCTACTAAGGTGGGTAAAGTCAGTTTAGGTGAGTTTACCCTCAACCACATCCGCGTACGGGACTGAAGGGGATTTTCCCTTTTCACCGGTGATCCAAAACGTGAATTTGACAATGAATACTTCAGACGTAAATCGTTTTAACCCAAACTGAGAAACAGTCGCCCCTCGGTCATGGACGCCTGCCTTTTCCTCTGTTAGGGAGGATAATATGTAGACTGGAGAATAAAGATCATGTTACTGCTGTGAGACTAAGGGGTGTGAGCCGCTGCGCTGTTTAGTAGTGGGCGTCACCTATAGGATGGTGACACAGAATGGCTTGGTATTAATTTACCACACCAACCACCAAGTTTGCTGTCATTATCGAAATGTTTAGCCTAATATTTGAGCTACACCACCATCTGATCCCTTCCTCGTAGAAAATAAGCCCATTTTAGTTGCCATGTGCGTGATTTTGGCCGGTGGATGGGGGAAGGCGGGGGGGTGAAGAGGCAAAAGATAAAACCGTAAAATTAAATTTGAAGAAAAGTGTGTGACGCATTTTCATTTGGGTTATGATCACATTTTGTGGGCGGGACAGCGTTCATTATACACAGCGCTGTATTACAACAAGGGACGAGATAGTATAAGTCAACTGGGATCACGTCAGTGGTTTTCTCCGCTGTTGTAATTCTCTGGAGGAATTCAGCGAATAAAACGCGGTGCGAAATCTGCAGAGTTCAATGGTTTTCTCCAGCACGGTATACGCACCACACAGGCTCTACGTCTGCAAGAAATACTGTATACACACACATGCTCTTTTATCATTGCATTTACAATGGCAAGAAGACTGGCCGCTTTTGCCTTCACCTCGGAAAACAAACGAAAGTGAAACCAATAACTTGTAACGCACAAAAGTAATTATGAAACATGAGCCATACCCACCGTTTGGACAAGGTATTTTGATGAGAGATTCCTCACTTTCTATCAGATGCAAGCCGCCATATTCGCTGCACCTCCGCGCATGTCCACCACGCAGAGCTGTAATTCATATTTTTCCACTGGAGGTCAAAAAAAAAGGAGAAAGAATTATTAATTGGCCGCCTTATTGGGTTGTAAATGTTTTGTGTTGCTCTTTGATAATAAACTGCACGACATGTGGGAACGAAAACACGAGCATTTCACCGTTCGCCCCGTGGTACAGCGGAAATAGATGAGAATGAAAGAGCTGAAATACCTGCAGGCACTGAACGGTATAAAATGTCAAATGTGAGTGGCTGACAATAAAGTGGAGCACGGGGACGAAAAAAAATCACACTATTATTTCCCAAAATTGGTCATTGGTTCGGTGAAGTAAAATTAGGATGGACCAACAGACCTGTTTGAATTTTGATTTACACCTTGCATTAGGTAGGCTAGGGTGTGTGTGTGTGTGTGTGTGTGTGTGTGTGTGTGAGAGAGAGAGAGAGAGAGAGAGAGGTGGGGCATGAGCGATGGAGCGAGATGAAGGGATGGACAGGAATACAGTGAACTGGGGTGCCATCGTTTTGCCTCCATGCTATATTGAGACAGTATTGATTGATTGAGTCTGAGGATTATATAAAAGGTTAACAATAAATAGGCCCAGTCTCTGCAGGCGCGGAATTCGGCTGCGTTGAATAGTGGGAAAAACAGCCTGCATGCTCAGCAAAGCTTCCCAGGAGTAACCACAGACTTAAAACAAAATCTTTTTAAAAAGCGTATAGGCTTTCAGCTGTTCTCTAGTGGTGTGTGCCTGGTGTGAACCCGTTTACACTGGTAAAATATGGAGCTCACACCTGGCTTCAACTCGAACCAAAGACAGATTTCTTTTCAGTTCCTATCTCCTTGCCTCCAGTAACAAGTGTGGTTAAAAAAAAAAGAAAAAAAAGTGAGAAATCCATTTTTTTGGCAAGAACTGTGAGACCAAATGTTGGGTAATGAATAAGGCTCTGTAATGATCACTGACTGCAGTTATCACTGACTAGTTGGAGTTAAGTGTAAAATGTGAGTGGCTCACTGACAATGAAATAGCCCACATTATTTAAAAAAAAAAAAAAAGAAAAAAAAAAGTCACAGTGTACTTTACCAAAAATGGCCACTGGCGAGAAATAGCTAATAGCTCATTAGGCTATTAGGCAATTTCATAAGGATCTACAAAGGATGTGCCGTGTGTGTGTGTGTGTGTGTGTGTGTGTGTGTGTGTGTGTGTGTGTGTGTGTGGCTGCTTCAGGTATGTATTTCATAAATGCATATAGCATGGCTTCAGATATTTTATAATTACCTGAGATCACGCATGATTAGATAGGAAAGCTTGATATTACTACTGCAACTGTTTAAAGGGGTTTCAGGTGCAATGGTGCGTTCACTTTTAGCACTTTTTTAAAATTTAAGATAAAAATGAATAAATAAAACAAAAGATTTATCATTATGTGTTAAAGAGCCTTGGTATGCACAACCTTTTGATGAAGGTGCATCCACAGGAGTGCATGCATACCTAGTTATCAGAACTGCCAAGGGGATAATTACCTGAAAATGAACTTATCCCATTGAAAGACAGAGCCTTGGCCTGTTGTGGGTGCAATTTGGAGATTGGTATTATATTTATTGGAATGTGTTCTGAGGGCAGCATTGCATGGTTTAGGGTTAATGTTTATGGGGAGTGTGCCCTCAGAATACATTTCAATAAACATAGCACCAACTTACTGCAGTTTCCCTCAACAGTCACTTAAGCTTTAGCAAAGCTGCTTGTTTCATTAAACAGACTGAACCAGTGAATCCAGGTGAAAGTGATGATTCATCTGATTCCACTTTTCAGTCAAATTCAGTGCAGTCATGAGGGGGAGATGTAGGTGGAAGAATAGGCCGGCTAAAGCAGGATTTGATTATTAATCAGTGATACAAGTGACAGTGAGCAAAAAAAGGCATGCATACCTCCAAATTAGGCAGGGTTGTAAATTCTGTGTATTTAGTTACAGTAACGGACACCAGAGAGGTTCCAAGCCCTCTACATAGGCCTATTCATAATATAAACAGGAGCCCATTTCCATCGCAAAGTTGTTCACATCTCATTTTATCACAGAACATAGCCTACTACATAAAGCCACTGCTGGAACGCACCGAGTGATCCGCCCTCTGGACCACAGGCTTGAATTACTGCGAGGCGATTGGCCGGTAGAAAGCCTTCCTCGATACGATTGGCTCAAAGGGACGTCGCTCAAATGAATGACGATTTTGCTGCTATAACCAGCTGATGCTGAGGCTATGAACACGGAGCCTCTGAAGAACTGTTGATGGTACATGGATACCCCGCCATCGGCGTATGCCTGCGGATTTGGTTTAATCTACACCAAGGAAACGAGTGAGTAGGATATTTGATCGTGTCACGACGCAAGCCCGAGCTGTTTTTCCTTTTTTACCTACGCGGGCTTTGTCGCTGCACATGATGTTTCTCCGTATTTCCACATCATCATTTCCATGGACATGATGATGCTCCGTGCTTCACAGATTGAGGTTTCTCACCTAGTAGGCGACACATCACATCGGCAGGTAAAAGGGGTTCATTCATTTCATGGTGGCTGGGCTGCGATGGTCCCCCCCTTTTTGCCTGCGTGAAAATCATTCTAAGGCATTTTTATAGGCAAACGCTATTTGTGGAGCTTGTTGTGCAACGCTGTCGTGAACGTGGCCCGTGTACTACGTTATAATACATGCACTGGTTACTGTGTAGGCTGAGAAACGCGTGGACAGCGGTGGAATGGTGGTGCGCTCCGCAACGCAGCGATGAGAGACGCAGTTTCGGTGCAGAGAGCATCATTACTGCCCTCTCTCTCTCTCTCTCTCTCTCTCTCTCTCTCTCACGCGCACACACACGCGCGCACGCTTGGTAACCTGGCTATAAACATGCACATTTGACATGACATGATATTAAGTCACTCTCACAGTGTGAAAACACGCCGAAACTCACCCTCTCTCATGATTATGTGTGCGTACAAAAGGAGACATTTGTCATGTTTCTGTCCATTCTGTCAATATTTCATTTCTTTCCCATCTTATTTCCCTGCTATTTGACTAATGGCTGCAAAGACAAGCAGCTTATCAATAAAATGAATTCGTGCTATCTTGACATGATAGAAACTGCATAAATATTGCATGCATTGCTCATCAGTATAAATATCTTTTGGCTTTGTTTTAGTCAAAAGGACATCAGTGACATTCTTATGCCACATCTGTGATGATTCACTGTTGAAGCTGATGTGCATTCATCAGTCTGTCTATTATCTAACCCAATTTAGATTAAACTACTTAATTGCTAACAATGCAGGCATTAATTTTAACTTCTGTTCCACAACCTTATTCAACTGATCTGTCATCTCATGCCAAGATCTCAATGTGTCATAACTTTATTTTTAGAAGAACAGATCCCTGAATATATATGCTGTACCCCAGCAGGCCCCAGGATTTATCTTTGTTTATTCATAGATCATATGTCGATTAAAAAATGATTCTAATCACTTCCCAAAAGCAGCACCATATCCTCGAATGACTAGCCATGGCCCTGGCAGCCACCTTATCACTTCCCCTGTAAAGACTTGTAGGCTGTGGAGTGTACGCTGCATAGGAAAACGCCCACACAAGCACATGAGCCAAATCAACATTAAAGCTGCTCTGTGTAGTTTGAACAAATTTGAACCTCCGAAAAAGAAAGGAAAAAAAAAGACAATATTTAAAGTGTTTTATGCTGCAGGAGAAATCAAGTGTTGCACAAGGAAAGTTGGATCAACAGAACAGCATCAGAAGCTGTACTGTTTTCCTTTGATGGCTCCACTCCAACCACATTTACAATACAAAGAGGCGTCTGATAATGTTGGTCATGTGACAGGGTGAGATCTAAGCCTTTGCAAATGATTATTCTGAGTCATATTTTTTTCCTTTTCAAAACAGCATGATTCAGCTTTAAGCATTCACAAATGTTGAATTAAAAAGGATCATGCTCTCTGAAATTGGAAAAAGAAGAAAGCAATGGATAATCAAAATAAGGACTATATTTTAGCCAACAGGAAGAATCTGTGACTGCGAACATGATTTGCTATCGACTATCACAAAATCCATTTTGCATGTTGCAACAACAGAGAGCTGAATGCCTCGGTTATAATTAATTATACAGTGGGCACAGTGCAAAACACCATTGTTTAGATATTAAAATTAGATACGGGCGCAGCAGGCATGACTTAATAGTGTGGCCAGTCATTAAATATTCAATCTAGACTGTCATCCTTGCAGTGTCCTCCAGTACAGGGTTAATGTGTGGGTGGTGGGATGGGAGCGGATGGGATAGGATGAGTGTGTGGAAGTCATGCTTAAGTCATCTATGATTTAAAAATGTCCTGAAGGAAATGTTGACTTACTGTACATTAACATGTCCTAGTTAGCTGCCATCTGTGCCAGGAACACCACCAGCACTCCACTGCCTGTGCAAGGGATGATGGGAAACGGGACCTTTGAGCGACCCTTCTCGGGCATAATTTAACACTTTGTTCCTGTTTTCTCTCTGGTCTTGCAGGTACAACCGCGTGGAGGTTTGGATAGGAGTGCGAACAAGACAAGAAACAGCATGAGAACAAATGAGTAAGGTGGAGAAAAAGAGTTAGGGAGGCAACTGAAGTCAAGGGAGAAACAACAAAAGAGCCCAACAATTGAGTCAAAACTGTTAAAAATAGAAAGCAGCAGACGTACAGAAAGGTAAAAGAGTGGTAGAGTGAGAAAGAATCTAGAAGAGGAATGAAGATGGGGTGCGTTCAGATGCCTGCCAGACCTCTCCTGGACTCTACAGTTTGCTCTGTCAACCATTGGTCAAAGCAGGGATCTCCTGTCTAAGCCTCACTCCCTGCCTGGTCCAAGCAGCTAATTTCACCTGCTGGAAGAGTGCCCCCCCCTCGGTGATGTGATGAATAAGTTTGAAGTCCTTGGCATTGTGGGAGAAGGTGGGTGGCTTTTGTTTTTTGTTTTTTTACTGGATGTTTTACAAAGTGAGGCGGGCTTTACATACCAGACATATTGCTCCATGTCTTGCAAAAACCTCACACTCTAGTCTAGTGGTGAATCTCATGTTTTAACTTCAGGATTTGATGTTCCTCTAAGGGCTGGGAAAATCTCCCACCTTTAGTCTGATGAAACCTTTTTAAAACCTACTGTAAGATCAAAAATACTAAGTGGTCACAGCTATTCCCGAGAGGTTTTGGACAGAAAAAGGTTTTCACGGTACAGCAGCAGCATACGATGCATGCAAACGTTAAATTTTCAAATCATTGATGTTTAGGAACAATGGAAGGTCAAAGCTTCAACAAGTAGCTTTCAGCACTGTACGCAACAGCCGCAAACTTTAGTAGCTAACAGCGTGGTGGCCAGTGGTC
>OMLF01015491.1:9424-22077 GCA_900302615.1 Holocentrus rufus
AAGGGATTATTTATTATTTATCTGTGTACCTCATTTTCCCTCATTAAAGATTCCTCCCTCCCTCTGCTGCGTTGGCTTTCTTCAAGCATGTCCTTCTCCTTGCAGACTGATATGTAGCACTCCTGCACAGCCACCATCTTGTCATTGGCCTCAGTCAGCTCGGTTCTGTGCAGAAAGTTGTGAACATTGTGAATGAACTGCAAACATTTCCAGACAGCTAAGATTCCCAGTGACAGGTAATGGTGACTTACTGTAGCTGCTGGATCTCCTGTTGGTGTTGTGCAGTCAGCTGATCGACCTGAGCTTCGTGTTGCAGCATGAGCTCCGTTCTGACCTGGTTCACCACGTCGTCCCGGTACTGCTGCTGAATCCGCTCAGATCTGAATCAATAGCAGATATGTTGTGCTTACATTCAGTACCTTAGCATTTGACCATTTTCCCTCCCAAAAAGGATGTTTTCCTCAGAATGTTAATTGGCAGAGTGGAACTGTTCTTATGTAGCTGTGGTCAACGCAGGTGAACATTTTGCAAGTGAATGACACTGATTGGCCTTTATTTGATGTTTAAAGGTGCACTATGCAAAATTGCCATGGGTCAATTGAAGTGAGAACCCTATAGACTCAATTGGCAAAAAAGTTTGAAAAAGCATGTAATTTAACGATTGAGTCTACATAGTTCTTATCAGAAAGACACTATTCCTCCTGTTTTGGTGGCCTGCTCACACTTTTTTTTATCAATATCATCAATATTAGTTATGCAATGTCATGAAAATAGTGGTTTTAATGTCATATTGTTTGCATTAATGTCAGCATTTTGTCTGTAATTAAAAAACAAACAGACAAAAAAAGACTCACTATTAAGAATGTGTGCGTATTCCATCTTTTTTGTCATTTGAGTCTACATGGTCCTTACTTCAATCAACCCTTGGCAATTTTAGTAAACCTTTAACCATAGTAAGTGTTGCAGTTTAAGAAAGGCTCTTATTTTGATATTTTCATCATGATAAATGGACAATTGTGCTGCATGTGCAATATTTTTCTGTCTGGGCGAACTGCCACAGCAAATGACGTCAAGAAAACCGTGACTGTAATCTTCTTTCTCTCTTCATGCCCTACCTCTCAGCAGCCTCCTGCTTCTCCTGGTCCAGCTCCTGGATCATCTCCCTCATCTTGGTGCACAGCTCCAAGTTGGCAGCCCTCACCTTCTCCTCACTCTGCCTCAGCTCCTTGTTTTTCTTTTCTAAGGCCTGGAGGTGGAGGAACAATCCTTCATGATTTATTCAAAAAACGTTATAAAATGTAGGTTTTGTTGATTTGATGACAAACTTCAACCAACCTCCACTTGTTCCTGTAAATATTGCTTGTCTTGCTGTAGTTGCATCAGCTCCTTCTGAGAGGCTCCACTCATGTCTAGATGCTTCAAATGGCTATTCCCTCTTACCTGTGGAACAAAGACATACTGAACTCAAACAATCAATCTCTGCACACCGGCCTGAACAACGGTACAATTTATACAACAGTAGTTACAGTACAGTTTTTCGCGGCAGTCCTCACCGAAGAGCTGAGCTGGGCTTCATCGAGCTGGACCTGCAGCCCGTCCACTCGGGCCTGTGAGTGCTGCAGCTCCTCCTGCAGCTGGCTGATCTTCTGCCTCTTCCCCTTCAGACTGGCCAGGCAGCGCTGCATCTCCACCTTCAGCTCCCGTAGCGCCTCATCTTTTGGCAACTTGGGGTCCGACAGGTCAGCCAGCACAGTACTGAACACACAAAGGGGGCGTTGCCAAGTAGAATCATTTAAAAATACTTTATACAAATATTTGTATAAGACAAAAGAAGATCACAGACAGTACAAGAGACTTGGAAAGATGTACAATGGGCCTACCTTAGTACAGATACTGTATATTCAATATACATAAATGCATAAATGTTATTTTAAATTTGAAAAAATTTCTTTTATATAAGCATCAAGCAAATTTTGACTGTCAATGCAGCAATGACGGCGATGCGACTGTGTACCATGGCATACCTGTGAAGCTGGCCATTTTTCCGGTTTGCTCTCTTTAATCCTAAATCCATACAAGATTCAGACAGCTTGTTCTCCCAATCACCATTCAGGTCTAAAGCGATAACGCCATGCTTCACAGCAGACTCATATAGCGTGATCTGCTCCTTCAAATCAGCCAGATCCTCCTGAATGTAAAGTGTGAAACAAAAGATAGAAACAATGATCATCTTATTTTAGGAAGCATTTTACATTAACAGCATTTTGAGGGTGGTGCCATGAACTAAAAATGCAAACCTGTAAGACTTTGTTCATGTTTTCACTCAAGGCCTTGGCTGACTGAGCTTGCTGTAGTTTGATTTGCATCTGGCTCATCTCCTGCACTGAACCTGGAGAGAACAGCAACAGATAAGAGAGAGGCCATTCCTACTGCAGCAAATTGAAAAGCAAGTACGTGCGCGTAGGATTTGCTCATTCAAGTTCTGTATGGGCAGTCTGTTAAGAATGACATGGTGGCAGTACCCAAACGGACTGCATCACTTACCTGTCTGCAGCAGCTTGGCACATTGCTGTTGACTCTCCTCCAGACGCTGACTGAGGGCGTTAATGACTCCAGCTCTCTCCAGCTGCTCTTCCTCTTTCTGGCGCTCAAGCTGCTTCACCTGCTCCCGTAACCTCTGGCTAACGTCAGTCTGGAAACAGCAAAAACGACAACATGGCCCTTGTTAACACAGTCACAAGTTTACTATCCACAGCTGACTTGAACAGCGCAAAATATTTGTGTCCTGGAATTCATAATAATACATCACAGACAGGGCAATATATCAATTTTATAGCGATGCTGTGATATGAGATTGATATTGACTGTTTATCAAAAAATGTTTGTGTCTTGATAACTTACAAAAGCACCATAGTTATCCCTGCAATATTGTCAGAATATCAGTATTGAGGAATTTGGTCAAATATATTGTGATATTTGATTCTATCCATATCACCCAACCCTAATGGATGTGGACTGACCTGGTCCTTCAGGGCCTGAGAGCTGGAGTCAAGTGTCTGTTGCAGTGCCAACAGTGCAGCCTCATGCTGCTCCCTCATAACGGCGACGTCTCGGTCGTGTTGCTCCCGCGCTCTGGACAGAGTGTCGGAGCGACACAGCTCCATCATCTGCTGCTTCATGCTGTCTACTGCAGCCTCCGCCACCCTCTGCTTCTTCGTGTTCTGCAATCAAAGCAAACTAATGTCACTAAAAACAAACATGTCAGTGCTGTGCCCTCACCCATTGAAGGACTAAGTGATACAACTTGTTCTTATTTCGCTTTAAACGACTTGAGAGGAAAGCAACCATATTCATGATTGCAAAACTTACCTCACGGTCTCGCTCGTTCAGTGCCTGTACTTGCTGTTCCAGTGACTTCACTTTGTTTTGCATTTGAACCTCTCTCTCCTTGGCCTCTTCAATCAATCGGCTCGACTCCTTCAGACTTACTGCTAAGCCTTCCTTTTCATCTTTTGGCAATAAAAACATGTCAATATATGTCAATGTATTCCAGGGAGCTGCAGCATATTTCAGTGAAACAACATGATGTTTCAAAGCGGGTCTTGGGAAAACAGAAATAACACTGCATAATGATGTTCTAAAATGTTGTGTAATGGGGAAAAGACGGGAAAGTGAAAAAATGCTTTTTCAATAGTTTCTATATCAGCATTTTACTGCAGTGCAGGAAAAGAGAATAACCAATCAAAATTTGCAGTAGTGTTAAAAGGCTATCACAAGACAGTACAACCGAAGTATTATTTTATCATGAACATGTCATAATAAACTGTGTAGTACTTCCCACCACCCCTTTTGTGAGTAAAAATTTTGAAAAACTGACCTTTGACTATTGCATACTGATGATCAATGTATCTCATATTGCGCCTTGAATCCTCTAGTTTTCGCTCCAAGTCTTCAATTTGTCTCTGTTGAGCCTTGTTTAAAATCTGCAGCTGGGCAAGCTGCTCTCTGTCAGCAGTATCTGAAACACAGCATGAGATATTTTCTGTGAATCAACCAACTGTTGCTGTTGTTAACCCTTATTTAACCATATAAAGACATTAATTTACAGCCACGACCCGAGGCAGTCAGGAGGAGGGGAGGAGGGTTAAGCAATTACACAAACACCAAAGGGCACTTTGTCTTGTTTCGTTCCTTTTACTCGCTTGAACAGATTTTCTCCACCACGTCAGGGACTGTCTTTCAAATCACTGGCTTAGTTTTCCAGCTATTATGTGATTTGCTTGTCACTATACCCCTTGTACTATTAATCCAGCAACAAAATCAATATTTAAAGACTTACTCTGCGCCGAGTCAAGGAATTCTCTCTGCAGATGTTCAAAGTGACCTTCTTGGTGAGCGTCCTGTGAGTTAAACATCTGGGGCTGGCAGGCAGGTTGGTGAGGGTTATAGCTGGCCTTGTACTGATCCATCCTTCTGTCCCCTGATCCAGGATAGTCAAAATTCTGAGGGTCAAAACATGACAAAAGACAAAGAATATTTTAAACAGATATACAATTGTGTTTTAGACTATCAACTAAAAAGAACAGATCCACTCAAAGGCTCTCGATCAAACTGCGATATAATTTCGATGCATTTCCACTGTCAGGTAACACAATGCGCAATTACATATTTATTAACAGACAACAGCAACATTCAAAGCTCCAAACCATCATGTAGTTGAGAGACACGTTCTTCAAGTAACAATCTTAGAAAGATATGTTTTTATAGTCTCCAACAGTAAAATAGGTCAAACCTAAAATTTTAATCACTTGAAAATACCTTCTAGTGTTGTTCTGGTCTCCACAAATTTGCTTGTCCCTTCATTCTACCTTCTTGTCATATTTCACAACATCAGCACCTTATGTATATGATTTAGGTTGATATCCATCTGTGGTGAAATCACTGACCTCTGTAGATTTTTCTGTGCCCATACTCGAGTATGTGTAGTCTCCTTGGTTGAACTTGCAGCCCTCAGACTGCTGGCTCCAGGTGTGAGGCAGAGGTTGACTCTGAGGGTGACTCCCATGGCAATTGATCTGACCAGCTCCATTCTCATAAGCATAGTCATCATGATCAGAGCCTTGCTCATAGTCAACATCGTAGTCCTTCAAAAAGGCATTGATAGCAAATGCAATTAATTTTCAGTAATATCCAGGAAAGAATTTTAGCAATAAAAAGAAACCAACATCCTACCTCTGTATGGGAGGTAGGTCTCGGATGATCTGACCATTCACAGCGGCGACTCCATGTGGACTGTGGGCTGAGTGGACAGAGTAAAAAAGCATAATATTACAGTCAAATTATGGTACCTATGACTGTTTTGAACTGCATCCAGAATTTGAGAAGCTGACAATGCTAATGTCTCCACAACAAAATGGGTATGTTACCTATTGCCAGTATTTTTATTGCTACAGGTAGAATATTCCAGCTCTGGGGAGGAGGAGTCTCTGCTGTCTTCCAGCATGTCATCGGGCAGGTCTGTGAGAAGCTTGTGCAGCTGCAGAAAATAGCACATGGAAATGACTCACCATGGTTGCTCCGCAACCGAGTTATACAGTAACAGTATTAAAAAAAAAAAAAAAAAAAAAAAAAAAAAAAAAAAAGAAGAAGAGGCAAACAGTCTCTCAGGAGGTACATTTGTAGGGTTTCATCCAAAATGCTACCTATCTATTGTGAAATTGTTGCAAAATTCATCCCTCAATGTCTTAAAAGTACAGGTCATACCACCCTCAAAATACGTTAATTTCCAATAGCAAGTGTTTTTGATAAGTTTTACTTTCATGTCAGCAAATCATTTTGTAAGAGAAGAGGTCCCTCTTAAAACTCTTCATTTATAAAACATATGCAGATTATCCCACATATGCAGATTATCCCACAGTCAAATAAACATGAAAAATAAGAGACACAATACTGGCAGACGACCATGTCTTGTTTTACAAGACAGCTTAGCTCGTCATGACAAAACAATGAAGGAAACTCTCCTCAATGTCAGCAGCAGACTGAACAGGCTTGCCGTAACATCTAGCTGTGAGCAATGAAACAAATAAAGCCAGCTGGACTTACTTCCCACAAGCACTGTTGAATATTCCTCACATCCTCCACTGTGTCCACGGCCGAAGGACCCATATCCCACTCAGACATTTAAGATTCAAGAGACACCTCCGCTTCAACTGCCAAGCCACATGATAACCCTCTAGCCTAATCTTGTACACAGAAGACCTTCTGTGTGAAACATCCAAAACGTGTCTGGCATGTTGTCCCTGTAGTATTGCTGTGTTTTGTTCCCAAAGAACTCCATTGTTTAAACAAAACATATAGGAAGGGTAACTGGAGCAGAAACATTCCAATTACCGGAGAAAAACAATTTCCACTTGACCAACTTGGTAGTGCTAAGCCTACACGAAATAATTTTCCATTTCAGCATTAATATCTGTCCATTGTTGCAGTCCACTGAAAATATATTCAAAGTCATTGTATCTACATACTAGCTCTCTTCAAGTACAACTGGTGTCTAGCTTAGAAATCAGGTAACCTAAATAAGAGAAAGTCAAGAGCTAGTTTCTGTGTGACACACCTGGAGGGAGGCCTTCCCCCTGAGCCAATAATAACTCAGGTTCATGGTACAACAGATTGTTGAGGCGTGAGTAACAGCATGCTTGTGTAGCACCGGAACAGGCAGTGCATTTGAAGTGTAAACACGACTATAACGTTTCCCAAATCAGACAAGGGACCACTGCAGTACCAACTCAGACAAACACTTTCATAATCACATGTTCAACTATAAAAGCTGAAGGCTGAAAGGACATAACAATGACATATGAAAATGTCAACATAAATGTATGTGTGATTAATGAGCACAAGGTGCTATTCTCTTAACACTGAGGTAGGCAAGTAATGCTTTAAGCATTTCGCTGCATACAAGTTAATAGACATAAGCCATTTCGCCAGCAATAAAGAAGTGAGGCTTTGGTGCATGGTATCATCACTTTGCAGGATCAATAATGTCTGGCTAAATGTACAATAGAATAAGGTCAACGGAGCTCAAGCAACTTAAATACAAATAACAAAGCCTAACAGTGGTAGCAGACAAGTGATAACAGATATCACTTTCAATGTGTGTTGTTGCACCTCTTGCTCTCTTGCATAATCCTCCTGGTCGTATTCCTCCTCATCATGTTGGGTTTGAAGTGCAGCGCTATCAAAATCGATAGACATGATGGTTCAGAGCCTGGTGATGCGAGGTGTGCTGAAAAAAGTAGCGCAAAGCAAACTTATTTAACGGACACATCAAACAGGAACTGTGATGCTTAACGTAGCTATACTAAACGTAGTGATTCACGTTACTGGATAACGTTAGCTCGTTTTGTCGCAGTTTAATAAGTTATCAACCAAGCCCCAAATCAAAACAGACACAGTTAAAGTTAACTTTACCTGCTGGCTTAAATGAAGCAGAACTTTCCTTTGATGAACTGAAGAGTCCTTGTTTGAAGTACAGTAGTTCTACTTTGCTAAAGTTTAGATTACTGTTTAAGCTACAAAACAGCAGCTAATTTGGCTAGCTAACTTAGCTAACGCCATAGTAACAATAACGAGCCGAGCAACCCTATAAAACAAGGATTGGCCATGCTTCAAAGACAAGGTATGCCAAGTGACCCTAGTCAAAAATGCAGAAGCGTTTAACAACTCCCGGCAACGCATTAACATCAGCTTGACTGCTTGCTGGTCCAACCTTTAAACTTTTCTAAAGTAGCTAAAAGCTAGCTGGTTAGCCGTTTTGACTTTCTCTTTAAGAACAGCAGACTCGCCCCCTTTGAAAAGTCGCGCGCATAAGCAGCGCCAAGGTTTCACTCTGGTTATTGGTAGTTTCCGCCAACAGTGTGGCCTGGTGGTACAGCCTCTGCACTCAGCATCTCTATAATCATAATGTAGTATTTCCATGTTATCACTATACAAATGTCACTGGCAGACTCTTACTGTTAATGTTCCTCTATAGTGACATCAGCGACATAAATGTCTGTCAAAGTTCACGCAGGTTGACAGCGTCTTTACAATTAAACTTTGCAAGACAAACTGAAAGGAGCACTTAAAAATCCATCAAGGAAAGGTATTTACAAATCTAGTAGGGACATGCAAACATGCTCGCATAGCATATCGCTCATTTGCCCACGGGGATCAATAAAGTATTCTGATTCTGATTCTGATTTTCCCTCTAGGTCATAGATAGATAGATAGATAGACAAACTCGTTATAAAGAGGATATAAGGGATATGCCAGAATTTGCTTAGCTTTATTCCAGTTCTGGAGCGCATAGACTTTTGACAAGATATATAAGGACGTGTACACGTTTCATGATAAAATGCATTTTAAAAAAGTAAAAAAAAAACGAACAAACAAAAAAACATGTTGATGTTTACTTTGAAAGAAACGTAGCAGTAATGCATACAATTGAGTATTTTCTTATGAAAATGTTATAATTTTGTTGTAGTTTGTTTTGAGTCTTCTCAATATCTGTGACGTCTCTTTATATGTAAACAATACAGAAGGAGTATCAGATTTTTATGTCAAAGTGAATGAGTAAGAATAAATGAATAAGGTAGGTTACTTTATCAAGTTTGGCATGTCAACAGCGTCTGAGCCAATTTATTGAACTTAATCCTTTTTATTATTGTTTTATATAATAAAATGCAGCCAGAAACTCTTGCCATTATGGTTTGGTCAATCTATAGCAGAACTCAACTTGGGAATTAATGGAATTTTTTTGTCTGATCTTTTATTTCCACCTTGTGGTGAAAAAGTAACATGGCAGCGCCTGTGTGCAGTGGCTTATAGCTTACAATAACTGGTGCATTATCGTGAGTATCATCACTAACATTACACAACTCTTTCTTTGGCCTAGTATTGCATAGGTGTAGCGATAATCGCTGTTTCATAAAAGCAATCAAAGAAGAGCTTATTTGATCTAAAATACCATTTTCATGCGGCGTCTGACGTCACCACCATCCGCTACGCTGCGCACGTTCCCACTTCCGCATTTTGGATCCTCTTGTGACACTCAGCTGACAGTGTGGCCAGGATATGCAGAAGCTTTGAGTTTGCCCATCTGACAACTATACATTCATGGTCGTTTTAAACCAATAGAAATGGCAGCAAATCCACCCAAGTTAAAGACTGCGCTTATTGCAAATGAAAGGTGAGTAGTATTAAAATGTGCTGATTGTCGGGAAGACAGAGGGATGGAGAAAAAAAAACAATCTTTCATTGATACTTCTTTAGGCTACTACCTTGTCATTGTGTGTGCTTTTTCACAGGCTGCAAAACTTGAAAAATACATTTGAAACAAAGTATGGAGAATCTCCTCTCTTCTACGTTTGTGCACCTGGAAGAGTAAATCTAATAGGTAACCCGAATAGCTAAATTCATTCTTACACAGTGTTGAGTATGGTCGTCCTGCTTTAAAAGGAATATTATTAACCACATTAAAAGAACTGAAGTACTGAAGGACTTTTAAATGTGCCATGGTGTTGTTTCAGATGCTTTTCCACATTGCCAACATTATAGTACTGGGAGAAACACTGAATCCCTGTAGGTTTCGGCATTTATATAATCAAAGAATAGCAGCACGAAATACTGGTTATGCAGGTCCAGCCCAGAAATGTCAGTGCTAGTGTTGGCTGTCAAAAACCAAATGAGTTAAACTGTAATCTTCAGGGAGTCATTTTTCCATGGCATGTGACACCTTACCTTTGTCATGTATCTCTTATCGTTTCATTGCCAGGTGAACATATTGATTACTGTGGCTATTCTGTGCTCCCGATGGCTATCGAACAGAATATTCTCGCAGCTGTCTTAGTCAGGGATTCAGGGACAATCCAGTTGGCAAACACAAATCCTCAGTACAAGTAAGACTTGAACACTCATGATGATCCTTGAATTTTCACCATTGCTTGTCAAGATCATTCACAGCTGTATAATGCATGGTAGATACTTTCCAAAATGTGGCCCTGATTTTTGTTTGTCATTTGCAGGGATTACACTGTGTCTTGTAAAGAGGATATTGCCATAGACAGAAACAATCCACAGTGGCATTATTATTTTCTGTGTGGCGTTAAAGGAGTTCAGGTAATGTGTGATTTTTTTTCTGAACTGAGAAAGATTAGAAGATATATCTGTTTTTCCATACTGTATACTTGGTCTAAATAATTTTCTCTGTTGGTTGAACATGCTGATATTGTGGTTACAGAGGTAAATCTTAGGTGTCCGCCTTTTCTTTTTTTTTTTTTAACACCCAGGAGAACTTTGGGATCGCTCATTTGGCCGGGATGTCCTGTGTGGTTGATGGAACCATTCCCCCAAGCTCTGGCCTGTCCAGCTCTAGTGCTTTAGTTTGTTGTGCCGGCCTCGTAACAATGGAGGCAAACCAAAAGTCACTCTCCAAGGTATTTTATGTTCTATTATTGTTAGCGTCTGGAACAAATGCAGTTTGCTTTATTAGCGCTCTCTGGTCTTCCTTCCATAATGCTCTTTATTCCTCTAGGTGGCACTTGCAGAGATATGTGCCAAATGTGAGCGCTACATTGGCACAGAGGGCGGAGGCATGGACCAGTCCATTTCATTTCTGGCAGAGAGCGGAACTGTATGTACTGGAATAGCATCTGAGACCTTACATGTTGTTCATGTGAATTTCTGAGTCAGAAAAGTGCTTTTTTTAATCTAGATTGTTGCAAAATCCTTGTTTTGTAGTGATTTAAATAGTTGAATGTTGGATAAACCTTGATGCTGACTGTAATTTTCTTTATCAAGTCAGCAGTGAACAATCTTCTTTTTGAACCTTTTGATTTGTCTGCCTGGTGTCAGGCAAAGCTGATAGAGTTCCAGCCCCTGCGGGCCACTGATGTCAAGCTCCCGGATGGGGCCGTGTTTGTGATCTCAAACTGCTGCGTGGAGATGAACAAAGCTACCACTTCTCACTTCAACATCCGTGTGGTTGAGTGTCGCATTGCCACAAAGGTACAGTCATCTAGAGGGCCCTGTGCTCTTAAAATATTAATAATAGCCCATGATCCTGACTAAATATATGTAAATATAAATAGTAAAAACAGAGAACATGCATTCACATGTCACATTGCTACAGACAACACCACACAGGAAGTGTGTCAGCAATGAGCACAGTGTTAAGCTCAAACTGGATGCTAGTCAAGTGCAGTGATATGTCATGGCTGGTGTGAACTCAGATGCTGGCCAAGGCCCGGGGTCTGGAGTGGAGCAGGTTGTCTAAGCTGGCCCAGGTTCAGACGGAGCTGAAGGCCTCCCTGGAGGAGATGCAGGCTCTAGTGGAAGAGGTGTTGCATCCTGAGCCGTACAGCCAAGAGGAAATCTGCAAAGCCCTGGGCATCACCTCAGAGCAGTTCTGCACAGATCTGCTGAGCGCCAACACTAAGCATGGTGAGGACAGCGCTTAACTCAATTTGTGTGTTTTTCATCTCAAAGCTGAATCATATCAGTACCTTCAACACTGTGGATCAGCCAAACAAAATGCCACACAGGGACATCTACTCCATGCAAATGAATAAAATACAGACTTAACATATTAGCACACGTCTGTTCTCTTTGTCAGTGAAGGACTTCAAGCTGCACCAGCGTGCCAAGCATGTCTATAGTGAAGCTGCACGGGTGCTGCAGTTTAAGACTCTGTGTGACTCCCAACCTGCTGAGTCCACCCAGCTGCTGGGAGACTTGATGAACCAGAGCCATGCAAGTTGCAGAGACCTGTATGAGTGCAGCTGCCCTGAACTGGACCAACTGGTGGAAATTTGTCTGTGAGTACAGCAAAGATAAAAGATAAAGGGAGCCGTTTTTTACATTGTGTGCTTACATTGTGACTGTGGCAAAATGAATATATATTTATTTCAAATGTGTGTTCATTTTTGTAAACACTTATGGTTGTTAGGCGTTCTCTAGCTATAACAGGTTTAGAAATATGACCCATAAAAAAAAAGTTGGCCTTTGGACGCAACCTGCCCCAGGGTGGTGACAGTGAGGCATGATGGCATGATGATGACTGTAATCTTAGAAAATACCACTTGGAAACATATATAAAAGTTTAATTTAAGTAAAATGTACATGTGACTTAATTACTGTGCATGACTCAGAAGGCGACACAGGCGTTGCTAATCAATTAAGGTTCTGTTCTAGGTACAGAGCCTTAATTAATATGATTAGTAACACTTGTGTTTACCTCCTATTACATGGCTGCTGTGATGAAGGTATACTGCCAGCCAATTTGAAATATCATGCAGCTCTGTCAGAATAATGAGACAGCACAGAGATGTGTCTGGTTAAATACGCTTTTTGAACTAATTTTTTTAACATTAAATACTGTAAGCAATTAAATTTTTAAACAGTGCCTAAATTCACAGTTCCTTTTAATGTCACGCCTATTTTTCTTTCAGCAGCGTCACCCTGCTAAATGAGTAGAGAAGCACTTTAACAACACTAGGTGGCAGTGTGTCTGTGTGTTTTTCTTGTTCTGACCTCAACCACATATTGTTTATTATCAATTTGATCATAAAGGTGTGTCTTTGTGGGGAAAAAACTGCATCAAGGCTACATTATTT
>OMLF01015492.1:1859-15843 GCA_900302615.1 Holocentrus rufus
ACCTGAGGATTTTAGCCTAGAACACTGCCCGCTCCAAAAATCCAAAGATTACGCCATGGGTTTAATCAAGGTCAGTGATGCAGTTGTTACAAGTTATTGACATGTAATATTAATATTTTGCTGGTCATGATTGACCGAATTAACATTTTTATTATCCATAAGCTAATCATAGATGGGCTGTATGGATACGGATAAGAAGTATAATGTAAAAATGAAATTACTGTTGTTGAAAGTATTATCAACAGTGTGATCCAATCAAAACATCAAGTGAACGTCGTTATCCGTCTCGCCACATGGGGGCGACTTACAACACTTGCTTCGACTGTTTAGAATAACTGGTTGATCACCATGTACTTACAGTACTTGCCCATGACACATCCTTGGTAACAGGTGGGCACACAGGGCATGTTGCTATGTTACCTGTGTGTGGAGTGCCCTAATTTAGTGTCAGTCCGGCTTTGGGAACATTTTGTGAAAACAGAGCTAGAAAAAGTGTAGTAAAGAGGGAGGAGAGAGAGAAAAGAGGAGGGGTTAGGGGTGGAGATTCACATAGTTTGAGTTTGTTTCCAGGGGAGGACGCTGAAAACAGACAGGGGCAGATATAGCTGTGTGTGTGTGTCTGCTGCAAATCCAGATTACACAGCCGTAGCTGAGAACCACTTCCGCCCACAAGAAAGATGGCGGCTCCCTTTATGGAGAAACTGTCGGAGTCTTTAGGTTCCCCAGAACCAGCGGTTCGGCTCATTTTATCTATTTTAATTGGTGAGTGTCGCCTATACAATCAATGACAGTAGTCGTAGCTAAGTAGCTAGATAAAATCAACCATCTTGGTGACATGGCTGGCTGTTGAGCGGCTGTGTTGCTCTGTATCACTGCACTCATTCACCGCTAACGTTAACGTACGCTAACTCAGCCAGTCATACAGGTAGTGTGAAGCTACTAACAGTGCCACACACAGGCTGCAAACGAGTTGGGTAGCTTTACTACTAACTAACCAGTTAAATCAGTTACGGACATCAGCACATCAGTTATTTACAGAAATGGCATACATCCTAGCAAGATCGAGTGGCGAATAACAAGGCATTTGGACATGCAGTAACACATCATTGGCAACCACTGTCATCTGTGGTTTTGTCAAATGTTATTTGAGTTTCATGCAGGGATAGTGCCTTGTTTGCACCTTTCCAACTTGGTATCATCGATCGGTTACTGTTCTAAGGGAAGTGCCACGGGTTTAATTTTTGATCTGCTGCTCAGTGTTGTAAATAACTCGCAGCAGTGCAGAGCGTTTCACATTACAGGGTCGTTATGCATGCAGGGGAGGCGGAGGGGCGTTTGTCCTCTTTGAACTTTGCTCTGACACAGGACACGTCAGATTTCTGTTTTTCTCCTGAGTGGTCACATGTTGGCCTCAACTCACACCAACAATGGACTGAACAAGCTGCTCAGATCATTATATTGAAATAGTTTTGTTGGCAGATGCCTACCATTCTCTTGCTCTTGGCTTGGCCACGTTGCTTGCAACATAGCCAAAATTCAAACGTTGTGCTCCACTGTCAAGGTCTGCTCCTCTTGTCTGCGATAAACTCACACACCCACACCCACTCATATGTGTGTATAGAGGACATGCATGCATGTAACAGCAAAAAAGAGAAATAACAGTTTTGCTGTGTGTAAGCTGCGTTGAGATTTGTCCTTGCTTTATCAGAAGGTTGTGGTGCTTTGCCACAAGGTCATTTTTGTGAACACCAAGAGCTGTTAGGAATGGTTTACGTAGTTGTGGATGTGTGTAGAGTTCCTTAACAGCTTTTCCCCTCAATTTCTCTCTCTCCTGCAGGGTATCCTTGTGCTCTGGTGTATCGAAGGTTTCTATTCCACCAGCCTGCCACCATAGTTCACTTGTTCCACACCTTTTCTGGACTGGCTCTAGCAGCATTCAACTTTGGTGAGATGAAGAGGGAGGGAAAGGGGCTGTGTTGGAAGTAGAATGACTGAATAGATATGTATTTTGCTATTACAAAGCAATAAATAAAAGTAATTGTGTTTTCTTTTTATTATTTATTTTATCACACCTCTGTTCTTAGTCATTTACAGGCTACATCTACAGTTGCATAAGATTGTTATGATTTCTGTCAGGGCCACTTTAACTTAAAGGTCATACGCAGATAACACTGTATGTCAGTGTCAGCCACAAAACAAGCTCAACAGCTTCTTTTGCATAAATATCACATGTAAACATTATATACTGATTCCACTATGAACTGCATGTCCTCAGTGCATGTTGCAGTGCATGTGCATAATTTTCAAGCCATCACAAATATAAATTACAAACTCTAAGCACTGAGAAACGTTGCTAAATGAGCTTATTATGGGTCTGAAATGGACTTTTCATGCAAGTCAATTTCTTAACTTTGTACAGCAGAAAAGCTAACAGATCCACTGAGGGTGTAGAGAGGGAGGGGTGAGTGCAAGGAGGGAATTGGCAGTGTTTTCCTTATGGTGATGTTGGCATGGAAATGCAGAGTGCTGGGGTGCTGACTTGTTCCCTAAAAAAAAAACACCCACCCTTGAGTTGCACATTTGTATTTATTTATTATTTTGCATGTGCAGTTGGCATTGCACATTGAGGTAGAGTTAAAGGTTTTAGCAAAGTCAGTTATTTGTGGGAGTAAATTCTCTGACCAATGACTTGCTGCAGTCCAGTTATGGGCAGGTAAAATGTACCATCAGGCTGCATTCAGTTTGGATCGACAGTATGTACTGACATCAAGACCATGAAACTGCATATTTTCCAAGTGTTTTTCTCATCCATTTTGTAAGCCAAATGTGTCTTTTGAGCCAAAAAGCTCCTTCCAAAGGACTCAGGCAGCCTTCTGCCCATGAGCTGTTGCAGTTAGCCTTCTCAGAAACCAGTCTGAAGGAAGTATTGCATGAAACTGTAAAGCGCTTTTGCCACATTTGGATTGCAGCGTAGTTATTTAGAAATGTCTTGTTCTAGGTCTGTTACCCCCAGGACATGTGGATGAATAATCACCTATTGTTTGCCTTTGTAACTAAATAAACTGCCGGCAGGTTTAACTATTGGAGATCTGTGTGTAAATATTACATTTTAGGGTTTTTTAGGCAAAAGTACAAATCAACTTGAGTATGGCAGTAGCATAAACTTAAATTTTTGAATTGCCAGTGTGACAAACTACCAGAGGTAAACAGTGCAATTGGAGGATGGATGGATGGATGGATGGATAGATAGATTGAGCGTCTCCCACATGGATGAGAGTGGCATGCTTGAGTGAAAACAGACTGCTAACACTGATATCTGTTTTCTTTATTCTGTTTGTGGCTGCGCTTGGATTTTACAGCAGGTCGGTTTGTGGCTTTTTTTTTTGTCTTTGTGGAAAACAGTCTCTTCCTGTCTTCTTTGAAAGCTCATTTCAGATCGGATGTGTGTCATATCTTTCTCTGTCTCTGTTAATTCTGTACTAAGGCACAAAAATGCAGTTGCCATGACCAGTCCTACAGGTCGCACTTGACTGCACTTACCAACTCCCCTCTCATCCCCCTTTGTCTGTCTGTCTCTCTCAGGCTCTCAGATCTATCACTCTGCAGTATGCACCCTTGTCCAGTTCCTGATGCTGAGGCTCATGGGAAGGACAGTAACAACTGTCCTGAGCAGTTTTACATTTCAAATGGTGAGGTCTCCCCCTGTTTCTTTTTCTCTCTGCTGCTCTCTCTCCCTTTCCCCACGTGCTTGGGTCTGATGCAGACTCACTTTATAGCATTAGCGCCGTTTTGCCCACTGTTAGGCTTTCACTGCAGTGGCAGAGGTACAGCCCACCAGATTGTGTGCACATGTTTCTGTCTGATGTCTGCATCTGCACTCTATGATTTTCTTCTGTTGTCATGTATTCATTTGTACATGTTTTTACCACTATAATAATACCACTATATCTCAAGGCCTAATAATTGTATAACCTTGTCACATATTGCCTGTAACCATTTTGTTTGCCTTTTATCTTGCTAGCTCTTTTATGTAATATTCGCACACAGGTTTTTAAACCAGAATGTTCCCATTCCAAGATTTAGTTTGTTTGACTGAACACTTCCTGTGATTTCTATTCAAATTTTCATGTTTTTATCTTCTTTTTCCCCATTATTTTCTGTTTTTTTTTTCTTAATCATATACTCATTTAGTGTTATTTGATGATGCCCAGGTATGATAGTGCTCTTGTGCTCTTTCTCTTAATGTGCCCTCTCTGTCTTCCTGTAGGTGTACCTGCTAGCAGGTTATTACTACACAGCGACAGAGGAGTATGATATTAAATGGACCATGCCTCATTGTGTCCTCACACTCAAACTTATTGGTAAGTTGACCATAACAACTAGCCCTGTTCTGCTTGGGTCATACCCTGTTGTCTCATGAGAACAGTACCTGCAGAAGGTTTCTCATTGTTTTAGATTGAATGTGTTCCTGTTGGCTGTAGTTGCAATCTTCCTTTGTACCCTAGTGAGCTATTAACTTACCAGCTAAACTGCTGAAAGGGCCTTGGCATGCAATAAGGTGTTCACTCTAATGACTATGACAATCTTAGGTATCCTAACATAGCCTCTGACGTCAGTTGCATTTTCTGATTACAGGTTTGTCATTTGATTACTATGACGGCGGGAAGGAACCAGTGAGTTGATTGATCTCGCTTTCAAATTTGATCACCGACTGGTCAATGTCTATATATCTAGCTAGCTAGTGAGCTAGCTATCTTTCTATCTAGCTAGCTAACTCTCTCTCTCTCTCTCTCTGCATAGTGCATAGTGTATTCAGTGTATCTGTGCAGTTTCTGTTATCTTGGTCTGTAGCTTGGTTTTTTTTCCCCGTCTTGTGAAAGACAGAAGATAGATTGTCTTTTTGATAGGAAGGATTCTTGTTATTTTGTATCTGCCTGCCAAGAGAGGATTACTGAGTTATCATACACTGTTGTGTTCCTGTCTTCTCGTTACAAGTCTTGCAAAGTTCATTTGGGTATAATCACTTTGTCTGTTGAGGAGCTTTGTGTTTTTCAACATTCTTTGGCACATTTTTCCTCTTTGTCTAGATTCCTGTAATACAACCAGTATATCTATGTCGATATATAGTTTCTTATTTCTTTTGCAACTGTTGAGTTAGTATATTTTTATTCTACCAGGTCTTAATGCTGTGCTTTTGTTTTATCTATATTAGAAAACATATGAACTTGTTCTTGTCAGACTGGTATTATCAGTGTCTTCCTAAGTGCTTTAGATAAATGTCAGGGGCCACTCTTTGGTCCTTAGAAACCACCCAGTTTACAGCCTGTAGTTAAATGCCTGTAAAGTACTATTTAGTGCCGTAAAATTGAATTAGTGGTCCATCTAGATTGTGGTCAAATTTCAAAAGGACCCTTGGTAACTAGATACAGAGCAAACTAATGATTGTGCCTTTAAAATGCCTGGACTGTCCATTCCTATTTTTCTGTTTTCTTTCCCCCTTGTTTGTTTGTAATCTATTTCCCATGATCCTCTCTCATATCTCTCTTCTTCTCCTCTATTTCACTGCTCCTTTCCCCCCTGTATTCTTACCTCTCAGTCCCAGCTGAATGCAGAGCAGCAGAAGGCGGCGCTGCCCTCTGTGCCCTCTCTGCTGGAGGTGTACGGCTTCGCCTACTTCTATGGAGGCTTCTTGGTGGGACCCCAGTTTACACTGCGCAGCTACCAGATGCTGGTGGCAGGGGAACTCACCGACAGTCCTGGAAAGCCCCCCAACAGGTAGAGGAGAGGGGAAGGGGAGAGCAGGGCTGATGGAAAGAGAAATGAGTAGTAAAACCAATAAGACATCTGTCAATGTCCCAGCCCTTAAATTAAGACTTATAAACATTTTTTTTCTTGATCTCATTCTGTGTTTCTTTCTTTTACTCTCCCAGTGTTATACCTGCTATGAAGAGGTTTGCCCTCGGTCTCCTATGCCTGGTTATATACACAATATTCAGTCCACATTACCCAGACAGTTACTATTTAACAGATGAGTACGAGGTGAGAAGGACAACACACTTGCTCATATGTGGATTTTTCAATGTATTATAGACCAACGCTTGACAATTTCGTCTTCACGTTCTAAAATGCAAAACTCTGTCCTCTCTACAGGCTCAGCCGTTCTGGTACCGCTGTGTGTTCATTCTCATTTGGGCTAAAATCATTCTGTATAAATATGTCAGCTGCTGGGTAATAGCGGTAAGTGGTCTCTTGTATTTGGTGTTTAGAGAGGGCTTGGTTCATAAGGCTGCCAGTGAGTTGCACTTGAATAGCAAATCTCTAGTGGCGTACCGGTTTGCTTCCTGAAACATACGGTAGGGCTTCATTTGCATTGAACCGCATGCCAACACCTGAAGGCTATGAGGGAGTATCACCGCAAATTACACCAGCTTTTACATACCTTTGAATACAGTCATACATGCAGAGTAAGCTTTGATGCCACGCCCTGATCATTATAAAGAAATGTGTAACAAGCTCAGTTTATCTGTCTCGTGCTCTGTGTTGTGATTTCACTTGAGTATTGATGTAGCTCGTCTGTCCTTTGTGTTTTTAGGAAGGTGTGTGTATTCTCTCTGGACTCGGCTACAATGGTGTGGGTGAGGACGGCGTGCACCAGTGGGACGCTTGTGCCAATATGAAGGTGTGGCTGTTTGAAACCACGCCCCTCTTCACGGGAACCATCTCCTCATTTAATATAAACACCAATTCCTGGGCTGCCAGGTCAGTGTCATGTCTGAGTGATCTTTCACACTTTTGCTACATCCAGCTGGCATCCAGAGCGGCACTGTAAAAGTTAACTATCTACTTTACCGGAGAAGATCTAAACCAATGTGCATATTTGGCAGTGGTTCACGAGTAACATTACACATCAACATGCTTCTTTGTTTTAACACCAAGAGAACACTGAAGGCAGCAAATATCTTTGGAGGTGCTTAAATTTTTTATATTATTCAGAGAGTTACAAGTCTCCAGCTTGGGACTTTCGAGGACATGTGACGGCATTGATGACGAACACAGCAAGCAAAGCAATTTATTGAACGTACCCAATTTACTACACAGTTCCATTCAGATGATTGAGTCAGCTACTTTGGATAACTTGCCGCTATGCAAAGCTACATGAGACACAGGGCAGAGAGGGAAGTGGGGCATTTGTACATCTCTTTGCTCCAAAATGGAAGACGTTAGTCGACTGTAGAAATGTGGAAGTTCTGCCAACTGGAAACCAGCAGAGCTATCAGATATTTACTTACAGGTGTGCTGATGTGTCTGGCCCACTGAGAGCTTAAGGGAGCAAGTAGAAATGCCCTTGGTGTATACACGACAGAAGTGGCACTTAAAATGCTCTCATTGTTTGACCTACATGCCAAACAAGCCTCTGTATTTATAGTAACATATGCGCTACCACTGAGTTATAAATCCCACTGGAACACATTTAGAAAGTTTGGTGGTGAATGGATCCAGTTGCGCAGAATTTAGCCAGGATCTTGTAATGCCATGTGAGAATGACGTCTTTCATTCCAAAGCTGGAAAGAACAACCTTGTGAACCAAAGTTACCAAAGCAGGGGAAGGTTAAAATAAATAAATAAATAAATAAATAAATAAATAAATGATAAAAACATCTTTCATTTTGCACATGGCCATCCTTTGTTAATTGTTTTAAGTGTCTATTCATACAATATAAGATTGACACCAGTAACCAGTAAGTAGGAGAAAAGCATGGCCAGTTTGTGTGTGAAGACTAATAAGCTCATGACTTTTTTTCTTTTTTTTTTTTTCTTTTTTTTACTGTGAGCACTTCTTGCACTTAATGGTCTTTAATTGCCATCTGGCTCTGCTTTCTATAAACCAAGTTGCCAGTGGGACCAGTCCCAAATGTGCTATAAGAAAAATAAATTAAGAAAGACAAAAAAACAAAAACAAACACAAAAAAACACTGCTTTGAGGACATGTAACATGATGTGAGTGCACTTGTCTAAGGTATTATAACATTTATAGGCCACCGCTGAAGTGATGTGCACACTTGTAGAGGGTGCTCATCACTAAAGTTGTTGAAATTTTCAATATAATTTCAGTTGCTATGCAACAACTTGCATGTAAAGAGAGTGCCAGTTGTTAAGCAGGGATGGAAGCACTGATAGAGAATCACTTCAGCATTTGTAGCCTGACTGCACTCTTAGAGCGCTTCAGGGGGAAAAAGAGCTGATCCCAAACTCTTGGTTTGTTTTTTAGGCATGTGTTCAAGCGGTTGAAGTTCCTGGGCAATAAGATCCTGTCTCAGGTGGCAACGCTGCTCTTTCTGACCATCTGGCATGGCCTTCACTCTGGCTACATCATGTGCTTCTCCTTGGAGTTCATCATCGTCTTTGTAGAGAGACAGGTATAGTAGAGCTTAAGAGTAGTCCCTGGGGCAACTTCACTGGTGGTGAGCAGGTAATAAATAAATAAAATGTGTGGTTACTATGAAGGAGCTGATGAACACATATGGGACTGTCCAGCACATCTTCAGTGTTTTAGTATGTCTGTTGCAGACCACCGTGCATGATAGGACATATGCACCTCAGATTTACCTGAAATTATTGTTGCATAGCTTGTTTGGAAAACTTAAATGCACTGGACATTTATACTCAAACGTCATGGATTTTTATTTCAGTGTGAGCTGTAACTGCTAATTTTTGACTAATTGGTCGCACCTTGAATTGTGCATGTGTGGTTAAAGGATAAAAAGACTGGCTGCACCAGATAAATCTATTGTTGAATTTTATACTAGTCACAACCTCTCAGAATCACGTCATATTACTAAGTGGCATAATGCTATTGATTAGATGCACCTCACTGCTGACTGTACTTGTAATTAAATATTGACAACATTTGCAATAGTTCATTTATTATATAACCGTTCCTCTAGCTAATTACTGTAACCATTGTTGATTTTTGTGTTTGTGTGTGTGTGTGTGTGTGTGTGACAGGCACAGGCACTAGTGAGGGACAGTCCTGTGCTCACCAGGCTGGCCAACAGCTGGCTCTACCCCCTTCTCTATGTAGTGCAGCAGTTCATCCACTGGCTCTTCATGGGCTACCCGCTGGTGCCATTCTGCCTCTTCACCTATGACAAATGGCTCAAGGTAACATTTGTGTGAATCATGTTGGTATTTGTAGGCAACAGCTAACTCGCTATTGTTGTTTCCATTCTCACTGTATTGCTCCATCATTCTTCCAGTTTAGCAGAGTGAAACAGCTAAAGATGTTAGAGTCACTGTGACAAATTTCAGGCTAACAAAAATAAGAAATTATGCGTTTATTTCTGTCACAAGTGATCCAATAACTTGAGAGAATTTACCAGCAGGGGAAGAGTGCATGGTCTGAGTGTCACTGTGATTTTGTTTTTCCTGCATGAGGAAGTACAATTAAAAATGCTGAATTAGCATTTTAAATCTATAGGCCGTGTATGCGGAAAAATGTGGTTGCTCTAACTTTGAGCAAGGGAATTACTCTTTGTTCCTGTAATTGGGTATGCTTTTTTTTTTTTTTTTGGCAATTCTGCATTTTTGAGCACATTTTTAATTCAGTAATTTTACTTTTACTGAAGTATGTTTTTGAACTGAAGTAGAGCACTTTGCTACATTTTAAATCACATCCATTACAAAGGACAAAATGTTTTTGGGCTTTCCATTAGGACTGTTTTAGAAAGTTGTCAATTGCAAATTGGCCAAATGCGGAGCCATTCACAGTGAACTGTCAGTTAGCTGAGAGGAGAAGAGAAATCTGTTATTCTGTGAAGTGTTTTTTATTTTCCTGCCGTCAAAATAATCTAGTTTGAGCTCTCAGCCTTGTACATTTGCATAGAAATGATCACGACTAACAATATTCTCTTTTATGAGAAAGAACTTTTACTCTTAAGCACATTTTAAATGAGCTACATCTTACTCTAGTAAATATTTACATTAGTAATTTACCTCTACTTAAGTTTAATTTCAGCAAGGCAACAATAAATCTTCTTGAGCAGGACATTTTGGTACTTTTTCCAACCTGCTCATGTCATTACTTAAGCCTGGCATCAGGAATGGGATGTGCAAAGGAGGATTTTTAGTTTAATTGCTCTGTCATTTCTGTTGTTTTCCAGGTGTATTCGTCCGTCTATTTCTGTGGTCACATATTCTTCTTCACTGCCTATTTAATCTTGCCATACCTCCGTAAGCTGCTGGTGCCTAAGAGAGAGCGGAGTGAGAAAAAGCAGGACTAAAACTTTACAAGGTAAACAAATCTCATGTTTTGTTTTGTTTGAGTGTTTTCTTTTCCTTCAACTGTGACTGGTGCGTTAGTCCCAGTCAACCACGTGAAATGAACAGCCAAGTCAAAACCAGTTAATGTTGTTAAAGGAATAATTCAACATTTAAGGCAATATCCCCTTTTTCCGACTTACCCAGACTCAGAAAAGATGCTTGATACCATTTTCACCCCTATACATCCACTGCTTCTGTCCTGATGGTTAGCATTATATGTTAGCTTAAGTCATAAGTCATTAGCCTAGCTCTGTCAAAGTGGAAAAATAAACCGTACAGCAACTCCGACACTGTCTTATTTACACAGTGTATCATGTTTATATTAAATACAAATATTTTTTAAAAAACGAGAGTTGTTTTAGGAGAAGTTAGATGAAGTTAGATGTAGGAACTATAACTGATGCACACATATGTTTAGCGATTATAATTCCTAGCATCTAACTTCTTCTAAAATGACTCAGACATACATGATACACTGTGTAAATAAAACAGCTTCAGAGTTGCTGTAAGGTTTATTTCATCACTTTGACAGAGCTAGACTATCTGCCTTCTGTAGTCTTTGAGTCTTTATGCTAAGCTAACATGAAATGCTAACCAACAGAACCGACACAGTGGACACACAGAGGTGAAAATGGTATCGAACATCTTGTCTCAGTCTGGCTAAGTCGGCAAAAGAGGATATTGCCCAAAATGTTGGAGTATTCCTTTAAATGACAGATGAAGCGCTGTGAATGTAATGTTTTAAATGTCTCTTGTTTCCTTCCAGATCTCTTTGTGGCTGAAAATCCACCCAGGATGTAACTGAAGGGAACTGTGACTTCAAAGGAGCAGATTGGAAAATATTTTAAGGCCTTTAGTAATATATATTATATGTCCATGTAAAAAAATCTTTCTATATATTTTTGTGTTTTAAATGGGGTGGGTGTTTTTACAAACATTTGGAGAAATGTTTACAGGAAATGACCATTGTGCCACATGGGTAATTGTGAGCCAATCAGGGGTGATTTCCTGTTTTGTTTATTTTTCCTTTTTTTAAGACATGTAGGACTAGTTGAACTTGAGACTTAAGTATTGTCTACACGGAATTGCACTCACCAAGCACGGGTTTGGAGTCAGTGTCACTGGCTCTGACATGTTTTGTTCCGTTTTTCTGCGTCACCTCAAGCCCCCACATTTATCCGTGAGCGTTCACAGGACCAAGGATTAGGCACAACAACCATGTATTTGGCACTTTCAAATGTAATCATGCAAGATGCATACAGCTTGTTGGGAGAAGAAAGACTGCTGCTCTGACAAGTATAATAATGTTCGGGGGGGTCATTTCTTGAAAGTGGCTGCCCAACAGTCATAACAAAACACTGTAAGTCACACTGTACTCTAACACTCAACACTCAAAATGGCCTTGTATTATCAGCGAATGTTTTTTACATTTCTTCTGATTTTAATTTGATTGAAAGATTTTTTTTGTGATGGAAGACTTGATTTTATAGAAGTTTAGGAGGTTTTATGTATGGAGAAAAAAAAGAACATTTTGTAGCTTTTGGATAAGATTTCAAAGAAGGATTTGCATTGTTATTTTAATTCCTCCTATTCATGCCGTACAGCTTTTCCTGCCATCCTCCTTTTTCTCTCTCTGTCGACCTGATGCCCCTCCTCTGTCTGCCTTGATTCAAGCCCAGCCTGGACACTAAAGATCTGGAAGGACCCGAATAGTTTGAGAACTGTGGAAACCGCCCTCACCTTGCACTTTGCCAGGCCAGAGAGTCGCCACAGTTAGACACAAAGGTTTATCCTCTCCTCCCAGATCTCCATGAACAGAGGGCAAAGGCTGTTTTGGAATTGAGGGATTGTTTCATTTTGAACTGGAAACAAAAGCGAAACAACTTCATTATAGACACCCTTGATCTGTTCCTTCATTTTTTTTAATAGCAGTTGGCAAATGAGAAGTGTGAATTAACTACATCCCAACCAACTGTGGGAATAATGCTTCTGCTTTGGGCTGGATAGTCTGATCCATGGTATGAAGGCTGGCACGGAGCTGCCACCTTTTCAGATGCAGAGACACATGGGGAGGACATCACCTCACTGTAGCAACAGTCCAGATTTTAGTAATATTTATACATGACATGGTGATTATTAATTGATGTGAATTATTATTTCAAGAGACTACTTCTTGCCTTATTCCTACCAAATGTACAAAACAAAACAAAACAGGGGGAAAAAATAATTTTAAATACATTTTTGTATTGTTCATTAAAAATGCTGGATTTCAAAAAGCAAGAGCCTGTGAGCTGTCATTGTTATGGTGTGTGTGTGTGTGAGAGAGAGAGAGAGAGGGAGAGGGAGAGAATGTGTGTGTGAGTGAGTGTGTATGTCCATACGCGCGTGCACGTGGGTGTCCCATTCCCATGCTTTTCCTTCATCTGTCTGACAGGAGCACAGGGCAAAAAGGGGCGATATGACGTCATTTTGCAGTCTGGTTATAGGGAGATGCAGGCACGGTTGGGGGGGGAGGACATGAGTGGGAGCGAAGTGTGTCACACATCACGCAGGGACAGAGATGAAAATTAACATGATTAGATGAATAGCTGTGTCTGAGGTCTGAGTCACTCCCCGTGCATTCAATAAAAAAAAGCAAGAGCAGCAATCTGGCAGGGAGCTGGTGGGGGCCTGAGAGAGTAAGAGAAGGACGCAGTGTGGGCGGGTTAAGAAACGCCGAGAGGGAGGGGACGCCAGCGTAATATTCCCAGCGTTTTTTTTTTCTCCCTTCACACAGCCGAAAACAAGGGCATCGGTCTCTCCATCTTCCGCTCATATCCCAATCTAACGTCAGTCTAAGATTCTGGCATTTTTTGAGCATCAGCAAAAGAAGAGCGGCGGTGTTACCTGGGCTTTGGTCTCTTTTGCCTGCGGGGGATTGCCGAGCGGCAGGGGCGTGAGAGGCGGATGCTGCGAGGGTAGCGCTGGGTACCAGAAGCATCTCCACACTCACCACGGTAATGTGAAATCGAAAGCGTCAGTTTTCTGTTTTTACCTAGCTCGCACATATGCGGCAACTCGCCCCCCTCAGTGCTATATGGTCGGAATACTGCCAGGCGTCCGTGGAGCCAAGGCTGCTAATGTGTATCAATAGCAGCCCATTGCAAATCGATTGATTATTGTCGCATAGGTTACGCATGTCTGTGGTCCTGAATTCTCCTGTAGCCTGAGCAACCTGTGCACTGAAGGAGCCGCACGTATCCCAATGTAAAGCTATATCTCCTGTATTCTTTTTGATGTAATATTTTATAGGTTTTGTCCTCTACCAGGGAGTGCTGCATTGAAAACTGTTATGGCTCATTATGTCAAATAGAGCTCAGAACACCAAGGTATAATGTTTCAGTTGTGGTAACTGCCACAGACAGCAACTGTATTTTTTTCCCACACCACAATTAAAACGTTTGGTAACACCCACACGCTTTTCTAGTGATGCACACACACACACGCACACATACACGACCAGGTGTGTGCGTGCACTGTAGGCTAACCCGGGCTATCAAAACTGCAAGGGTTTCATTTTATTTAGAAGGATTGCAGAATAACCACTAGGCTGTAGCATACTGAGGAACAGGAGTATTTTTATGGATTATTGGTTCATTAATTCATGCAGTTTGATTCAATGTGC